>JAZHYW010024602.1:0-164994 GCA_037355805.1 Ixodes ricinus | reverse complement strand
CTTTAGCTTACCGTTTGGTTTGTTTGCTTTGTTTTTGTTTTGTGCTGCATCGGGGCGATGCACTTTAAAGGGGGAGTAATGCCGCGCGCACAGCTTGCCAAGGCAGGCAGCGCGCAACAAGATGAGCTGGCGGGTTAGTTGGTTGTCCATCTTGAGTAAAATAGCGCAAAACAGCAGCCTTCTTTCTCTTATTTCTTGCGTTTTTTTTTTTTCACTCTCACATATCTCACCCTTTCTCATACATCTTATTTTGTAATTTTTACGTATAACAACTTTGGAGGGTGTATCTCTTTCTCTTCTCTCTTTCTTTTATGCTCTAACATCAGTAACTTCTTTTTCTCTCATCCTTTATAGACTATTAAAATGTCAGTTGTCAGTTTAGCGCCCTTTCCTGGGTCTCACTTCCGTCCTTCCATCCTTGCTGCTCTTGCGCTATTTTACTTACAAGATAGGCAGCGCGCGCGTGGCCTAACGGTTATAGCGCCTGCCTTCCTCAGACGCGAAAAGCCAGGGTCTGGATCGCTGGCTGCGGGGACGTCCTTTTGTTGCCGACATCTCAATGTGATGTTCTAGTCAATTCGAGACCTGCCTTGGCTAATTCGAGGTTCGAATGTTCTACGAACCGAACCTCTACGCCGAATGTTCCGAAGCCCACGCGGTACAAAAGGGGCTCCGCCTGGCACGCCGAGTCAGTTTCGCCCCAGCGTTCGACTCTGCTGTCACGCCGACTTCGACGCCCGCGACGCTCTGCTTTCTCTCTGTTCCCTTTTTATTTTTGAGCACAAGTTCGCCCCATTAAACGTTTAGTTTATTCAGTTACTATCGCCTCATCACTTGTCATCACTTGTCAGCGTGGCAGAAGATTCCACCTCTTTTCATTTTTTCCTCCTCCCCCTTCCTGCTCTTTTTTCCTCCTCGCATTTGACGTCCTTCCGCAGGAGTGCTAATGGGCCATTACCGGCCCCCGGACACAATCTTCATAAATTTTCAAGGTTCTCTGCTTCAATCCCAAACAACAGGGATTAGTCTGGCAACGCTGGATATGAGCTCGAAGGGCGCTATAGCTGGCTCGTTTTCTCTTTTTCATTTGTACGCTTTTTCTGCAGCTCTGAAGCGCACTCAAATACTTTCGCATGTGGCCACAACGTTACAACACCGCATATTTATCTCGAGTGAACGGAACTTGAACATCACAGCAGAAGGCCAAAAAAAGGTGGGTATTTTTCTGAACTTTGAGCTCTACCCAGAGAGCTGAAAATTGGTCGTTCTAACAACGGCACACTGAAGAGTGATTGTATCGATATTTCGTTTTCTTTGTTCAAAGTAATAATCATTAGTAAATACAAGTCGAAAACATTGCAGTAAGAGGGCGAAGCATATAAAATAAGTTGCATTTTGACAATACAGTCATATATCGAAATGAACACCGCCTTACCATTTCTTGCGCATAATATACATGTTCGTACTACAGGTGTTTTCTAGAGTAACGGCCGCCTTGTTGAAGCAGACTAAGAAGAGTAAAAACAAACTTCCATAAAATGTGAATTCGTTTATGGTATATTTCATGAATATTCAGCCTTGAAAAAATATCTTCGTTTTCAACAAATGCAACTGAAAACTCGACAGGCGTACAGATATATTGCCTATCAGCAAGGAGAGCGGGAAAGACGGTGATTGAATCGCAAAATCACAATTTTCTTCGCGTAAAATAGTGCAACTAGCAATAATAGCATAATATGCCATATATCAAAATAAAGCAGGTATTACGAAAGTTTCATTCTCTTCTGTTCCCATTTGTTCGCAGATTGAGAAATGCAATGCCCAGATTGCCTCTGCAGCCCTTGCATAAATTTTAGAGTAAGAGTGGGCGAAAGCCAGCGACCATCTCCAAAAAAACCCAGAATTCCGGAAGATGTACTACCGCAATTTTGGGGCTGCTTGGCTAATTTAGGCGCCTGGCGTTGCCCGGCCTGCCTCGAAAAGAAGCGGAACAGCGGCCAGCTCAACGTCATCACCAAGCGGGAAATCCTGCCGAAATGTGTCCTTGAACATGTGCGAGATCTGCACCCGAACCCAGCCGGGATTCGCTACATGGGACACAAGTGGGAACAGGAGACATTGATTGGTCAGCGCACATGTAGCTTTTGCTGTGTCACTCGAAGTAACACAGCGTAAGGTCATCGCCAAACCCAGGTGTGACAGAACTACCGCCTGTAAACCATCAGAGTTTTTGCACGTCGTACTACGGCTCTCTGAATGCTTGTAGAAAGTGAATAAACGTATTCTTAAATCCCTGTCTTGACATGGTGGGAAGCCGTGCGTGGCGAATTTTGAGCAAAGTTGCCGATTTGAAGTACTCCGCTCATGATTGCACGGACAGGTCCCTCATCAGTCATTCGCTGTCATTCTGGCGAATGACAGCGATGCCGACGGACGTGTGCGGTGAGTGCTCCGTTCGCTTCTACGCCAAGCAACAGTTTTTGGCTTGTTCGGGTCCATGCAATCGACGATACCATTGCAAATGTATTGGCGTAGGCCAAGCAGAATACGAAGTGCTAATGCAAAGCGGTTTGAGTGCCTATAAATGCGCCGAGTGTACCAGGCGTCGCCGAACTTCGTCGAACGACAATCCGGACACCGACGATGACCGGCATGACCGGGCGAATGTGGCGCGATTGAGTGCTCCTTCGGAGAGCGCTGCTAATGGGTCGGCTCCTTGGGAAACGGCTGACCTGGTTCGTCTGCTGCGCAACATGTCTACGAAATTGGAAGTCCTGACGGCTGAGGTAAAGAGCCTCAAGTCAGAAAACACCTTTTACGCTCGGAAATTGGCTTGCTGAACAAGAGGGTGCTCGAGCGACTGCCTCTGGCTGCAAGACCTCACGCATCTTTTGCGGCGGCCGTGCGTTCATCTGAGTAATCGATTGGACGGCCTCCATTGAACGCGGCGGCGGTACAGTGGCCATCCTTGGGTGGGGGTGCAACGCTCGAGCCTAGCGATAGCTTGGCGGTTGGCGATGTTCCCACTGCTGCTTTTCAAGTTCCTGGTCTACGACGCGATGCTCGTCCTGCTGCTACTGTGCCCGACGAAGACGGCTTCATTCCTGTGATGCGGAAACGGCGTTCACCGACATCAACCGGTACAGCCAAGTCTGAGAAGGTACAGGCGGTGCCTCGCCAACCGCCCATGAAGGCCCCCTTTGTGTCCAGGTTACATCCGAACACATCTGTGTCGGATATTGAGGATCTGATAACCCCTCTTCTTGAACGTAAATGTGTTAGCGTAACTAAGTTAAAACCGAATTACCATTCCTATTCATCGTTCCATATCGCATGTGATCAATCTGATTTCGAAATCTTGAACAAATCAGAACTTTGGCCAGAGGGATCGATCTTCCATCAATTTTTTGGCAAACTGGACAGTTCGCGAACTTATGTGGTAGAATCTGAAACTGCTGTGAATGCTTAGGTCACTGGAGGCATATTATCAAAACACACGGGGCTTGCGTTCCAAGTCCAGTGAGTTCATGTCGAATATTTTACTGAGTTGTTTTGACGTCATATGTTTAACCGAGACATGGCTATGTGCCGGCATTTCCGATAGCAGCTATTTTCCTCCAACCTATGATGTGTTTCGACGAGACAGGGATTATGCTAACACGGGCATGAAATTTGGGGAGGAGTACTGGTGGCCGTTAAGTCTTCAGTTCAGTGCAGCCGGAGGAAGGATTTGGAAACTTATGCCGAGTGTGTCTGGGTAGAAATACCCACCAGTGATGGTTTTAACTTTTTAGTTGGTAACTATTATTTCCCTCCTCTTTTTGATGATTCAGAATTTGTAGAACTTTTGAAACCGTTCAGAAAAAAGTTGGCTTTTCTAAATTTCGTGTTCTGATCTACGGTGATTTTAACTTGCCCGGAATTGATTGGTCAACCGGTGTTGCTTCTTGTTCATCAAGTGTGACTTCTAGGAAGGCCTCTTGGTTACTTTCATTCATAATTTTTTTTTGGATTTTCATCAGTATAATGCACTTGCGAATAGTCATGGAAACAAGCTAGATTTATGTTTATCAAATGCTCCGCTTGATCCTACGATTCCGGCTGCGAATTCGTTAGTGCCAGTAGATGCTTATCACCCGCCTTTCAAAACAAAATTCTTCTTGTCATGCAGGCCTCGTGTTAATAGAAGTTCTGCAGCGTATTGCTATTCTCGAGGGAATTATCTTGGCTTGTACAAATTGATGGAGCAGTATGACAGGTCGGATATCTTTAATAACCATATAGCTGACTCAGCTACATAAACCTTGACATCTATTGTCAAGAATGCAATGAATATTTTTATACTGAAACGGTTTACGCGCTCTTCCCATCACCCTAGCTGGTTTCCAAAAGAGTTGAAAATTGCCTCACGAAAAAAGCTTCACTGTCATCGTTTGTATAAAAAGGATTAGATGTGGTATCAAAAGTACAGTCGGGGACAAAAGTCCCCAGGACGCGCGAGCTGCGACTGAAACGCATCGCTTTGCCATCTGCCGGCGGGTCGCCTGGTTTCGAGATCACACAAAAAAGCGCATGCCGTCTGCAATAAGGGGCTCCGCGTGGCAAGCTGGAGTCAGTCTCGCTCCAGCGCTTGATCCTGCTGTCACGCCACCATCGACGCCTGTGACGCTAGCCTTTCTCTATTTTGTTTTGGGCACAAGTTCGCCCCATTAAATGTTTAGTTTGTTTCAGTTTTGATAGCCTCATCAATTGTCTCTCGTGACATCTTGGTGGAGGTGCGGGGTACCGCATTGTATGCCAGTGAAACATACCCCTCAGAGGATCTGTGGGGCTCAATGTTTTTCAAGTCCCGGAGAGCTGATCCCCGTCGACGGGCCCGAAACTCAAGCCAGCCGCCGCACCCAAGGACAGCCCCCGTGTTTACCCGAGAAGTCGCGATCCAGCAATTGTCATTGAGATCAGTGGATTCGATCTTATTGTTTTGTGTGATATAGGGCTCAAATAAATGCCGTGCAGATTACCTTTGCAACGCGGTATGTACACTTTGTTATTAGTTTTCATTTTTATTCTGACACGACTGCACCTCACTGTCGATCGCTATAACAGTTTGTGGGTCGCAATGCCGATCCAACCTTTCTTTGCCGGGTGTCACGTCAGCATCGAGTTGCAATCGTAAAAGATCGGTCCCGAAGCGCTTATCAATTCGCGGTCCAACAGCGCAAATCCAGCACTTCCATCAAACATGCGCGTCTGCTCCAAGTGTGAGCAGGTATTTACCACCACCATGCTCGCTTTCTATAGTGTGGTAGAAGACTGGTGCAGCAGCGTGGCGTATTGCACCGGCCCACCGAAACTGTCTGTCTCGTCCATCAGTTAGTTGTATTCCACGTAGGAAGTAGCTGCTTCCGCAGCAATTGTTTTTGTAGTTGGGACTTTTGCTATGGAAAGGAACGCACAAATGCTAAGGTATGTAAATCCTCCAACACCACAGCTTGACCGAATAACCGAATCACTTCACTGCGGTGTTGCCGCAAGCGAGCCGCCGCCGGCCTTGCTGACTGTTGTCATCGTAGTAATAATTTTAGTGTTGATGTGGTGTTCCACGCAGAACTGCAGGCAGCTCACAGGACAAGCTCTTTTAGTCCTCGGACCCTTCGATTATGCTCTACTCGCTGTCGCCTCGTAAAAAAGTGGGTGTGCCAACTTTTCTGCGTCCTTATGGGTCATACGTCGTCTCGCAGGTTCAATCACTCTGCAAAATTGTCCTCGTAAAAGTTTGCCGTCATGAAAGTAAGCGTTTTCGCAACACAGTGTAATTTATTATATCAGTAAAGATAAATTAGAAATGCATCTATACGAACAATCCTATTTCAATGTACCGCAAGATTCGAGGATCGTTTTCTAGCCGCCAGCCACAGAAGGTCAGCTTATTAAATTGCAGCTACAACCCTTCGAGCCATGCCGTCGGTTTTACATGAAAATGGTTCCCCTTGGGTCTACTTCAAGTATCTCGTAGAGCAGAACTGTCCTGTCGAGTTAGGCATAATGTATTTTAAACGGTTATTCTTGGATGCGCAGGCGCTACCGAGAAAAAGACTTAGATTAAGTCGTTAATCTGACTGCCAGTGCGACAGGCATTAGTTTTAGCTCTGTTTATGTGGCAATGAAGCAATGAAAACACCATTGAGGAAGGACACGCGGTCGGGCTAAACTGAGGAGGATGGCTGACTATGACATGTTCACACCAGTGGCTGTGAGAACCTACATGCACAATTTCTTCCATAGAAGTAAAAAGTGAAACCCCAACGGTGAAGGAACTTGTCACTGCCTTCGGAGAAGTTGACGTACTACGAAACCAAAACCAAATTGGACATTAGTTTTAGAGCGCAGCTCTTAGGCGCTCGTTTCCGGCTTGAGCGGTGTCGCCGTCGCCATAACCGCGCGTTGCATTATGGGACGTTTCCCATAATAACGTCACTAGGGTCACGAGTGACGTCACTCGTAAAGGTCACGACCTTCTTAGTGACCTTCACGAGGCCTTCACGAGTGACCTTCGAGCCCCCCTGAAATTTCCCGAGAGGTGCAGAACGTCCCTGGAAAATGCTGGGCTACCCCCTCCCCCTTTTCGGGAGCTCCTTAGGAAAGGAAGCACACTTCCTTCCAGGACCTGTGTCTCATTCAACTCATATGTGTTCTGTGGCGGGTGCTTGCGAATATCGACAGGTGTCGCCCATGAGTCAGAGCGACGAGAAAAATTAATTGCAAACACTTCGCAAACATTACTGTGTGAAACATCTTAAAAAACTCAATTCCAGAAAAACAAAAAAAGGAAACAAGCCTGCAGATTGCAGTAAATACATAGTAAAAGACTCTCCCTCGGCAACAGCTAGGCGGTTAAGGCACTCTTGCCTACAAAATGAAGAAAAACAAAAAAAAGCTCGGGCACCTTACAATTGTGGTGTCGGAATAAAAACAAAGCAGCAGCAAGACAAAGGGACTGATGAAACAAGAAAAGTGGTCTGCCCCTTGCACAAGTGACAGCAGCAAAATGCCTTTTTGACGCTCAAAGCCGCTTTGAGGAATGCTCCTGACGGCTTGTAAGAAAAAGAGCCGAACATAGAAAACAAAAGAACACCTACATCTTGTCAGTGCTGTGTTGTTGTGCTATGGCGGCAACAGGCGGCAACAACTGACCTAACAAATTTTCAGTACTGAATGTCTATCCCAGGCTGGATGACAATGTGCAGATATGACAACTGTGTCATTCAAGCAGCTACCCTAATATCCCGAGCCACCGCCCACCCCTGCTGCCTGAAATTCATATAAAAGGTGGGGTGGGCCATGTCTCGGTGGGTAAGCACAAAAAGGTTTACATAAAGCTGATACAAAGCAGCCTATTTTTTATGTATTTAGCTTGGCTCCGCAAAAGATACATTACATTGAAAACTTCGATTAGTTTTATTGTTTTATACCAGAAATGTTCATGAAGGATCGTTTTCCTATCGCAAAGTCTTTTGCTTCCATACGTCGCGATCAACACTACTCGATCGGCATACAATGCAAGCGTTTGTTCCGTCAAAGCATGTTACTAACACCGCAACGTTTTCTTCGTTAGTAAAAAAACAAAAAAGTAATCGAGAAAATAGAAAAAACAGGCGCAATGGGCGAGCGGACGAAAGAAGCGACGAAGTGCTTCTTTCATCCACTCTCTCACTGGGGAAGTAGAAAAGCCGGCAATCGCTTTGGCAAATACTTTAGCGTCGGGCCAAATCAGGCACTTTGTCAATTGCAAGGAGAGGCTCTTATGCAAGTTCCTTGTTTAGTGCATACATGCGTGCAACCGTGCACGGCGTGCTATCAACTTGGGTTGAGGCGGCATTGCTGCGTGGTGTGTCCAGCACCACGAGCACTGAAGCTCGGATTGGGACATTCTACAAACATCTCTGTGCGGCATTCCAGGAAATCTTTGTGATCTTAGCTTTGTGCTTTGTCTTAAGCTATTGCATAACCTTACCAACCGTGTTTGCAACGTTCTAGGAGAAGGAGCAGGTTCGCGGTGACCTTACTTCGGTGGAGACGGACTTTGACTCTACACTCCGTGTTTACATTCCACGATATGGGATGTTCGCTGACCTCGCAATCGCTGAATGGGTTACTGCTTGTGTTGTCTTTCCAACTTCTTTTTTTTTGTCCAAACAAACTTTTATGTAAGCAGAACAAAGTTTTGATTTTTTATCTCCATCGTTTTTCTTTTGCACGCATGTACTCCGACTTCGGGGTCGTGGAAATTGGGGTGGAAATGCGTAAACAAAGAGAAATGTGTTTCCCTCGAGTCGTTTTAATTTACGGACGTCCTCCAACTGTAAGGTCCGCGGCCATGTTCTTCGGGTAGGATGAATGCTTGCTGATCGCGGAGCCCGAGTTGGGGTATTTGTAGGGTGGGCGATCACTCTGTACTTTTTTTTGGAAATCGATATTCTCCCAAAAAGTGGTCTGGGTGACGACTCGGGAATGAGCGATGACTCGGGATACTTCGGTATATAGAATCCTAAATATTTCTACAAATCGAATAAACTGTTAACAAATGAGATTAACTGCTCTCTGCTATTATTTTCTTGCTGTAAACAACACTAATCAAACGAAATCAGTCAGGTTTTGATTAGCAGGTTTCTTGAGCTGCAAGCTATTTGAAAAACAATTTCTGCATTCTTGCGGCGACGGGTCAGCGCACATCCAATCAAAAATGAGCGAAAAACTCCGAATATTTGAGATGTTAGATACACAGAAATGTCTACATGTGAAATATTCTCAAGAAGCATCTCCACCCAAGGATGTTCTTCTCAATTAAGTTCTGTCTCATTTCACAGATGTTTGTCTCATAAACAGAAATAAACAATATTGACTTGATTTAGCACTGTAATTTTACAGCTTTTCCAATGGAGACTGCTGCAGTGGCAGTCCCCTGATTTGGTTTTGGTACTAAAATGTACAACCCACCACCGTCCAACGAAGAGTAGTGCACTCTACATGCCACATCACTGTTTCATTGGTGAAAACTGAAAACGCTCTGCCACTAGCCAGACTTCTCTTGGGTTCTTGAGATGGCGTTTATGCCTTCTGCCATGTCCCCTGAGACATCTCTGTACTGTTATGTCTTAAGTATAGGTATAAACAACTACAAACATTGAGTATAGATTGTAACGCATTGAGGCCACCAAGTGGCAAGGTTCATAACTTCAGTACGCCTGACTCTGCCAAAGCCGACGTGGTACAAGCCTGACGAATATCTCAGAATGCCTTGTGGTCCTTAATACTTAATATTGAAGTGCTTGCCAATATCTGGCCTTTAGAACAAAAAATAAATGCATCCGTTCAAAGTACAAGCAAGTGATTATCGTTAACATTTATTGATTCTATTCAGCTTATTTATTAATGTTTTGCACCAACTTTAGGTTTTGGTTTGGTATCTCTTGAAGCTTCCTCACCTTTGAACTTGAATCACCAATGCTCTTCAGTGTCACGTCTTCCAGATAACCAACTTTTACTTGGTCGTTAATTGCCGTTTAGTGAAATGTGCCGATGCCATAAATGAGGCTTCTAGTTATCTTTGACGAACATGCGAGATTTAAATGCAGATACTACAGTTTTAAGGTCCTGGAAGTTAATCATAGCAGTTATTACACCTACAAGTGCCAGGTGCAGAGTATTTAAAAAAAAAGTTGCTAACAGTGTTTACATTTATAATCTTCACATTTAATGTGATAGTAAGGTAGGGTTTCAGTCATATGACAATTCCCTATCAACACAAGAAATCCAGCTTCCGTAATGTCCTGAGACATGGCCCACCTCAAATCAAAAGTGGCGCAACTGTGTGGTTAGGCTAACTTTCGAGTGTGAATAAAACGTTTAAATAGAATGGTATAGCCAGACCAGGAATGCATGTAGGAATAGAAACGAGTCTCTTCACAGCTCATTGACACACTCTATTGGAATGTGAAAAATGGTTTCCAATTTTCTGAACGATTTTGTGGACGTCTTCGCGACATCGTCGTTTACCCCATAAACCAGTGACTGAAATTTCAATTGATGCATTCATGCTAATAAAACAGTTAGTGGAGGGAATTTAATTTGAGTGCCTTCATGAATTGAAATAAAGAGCAGCAATATAGACCGTTCCATTAGGGTCATTGCAGAGAGGTAATAGAGAGAAAAAAATGCCCTCCCCTCTCACCCCGCTTGTCGTCTGCTCCGTTGAGTGGGCTGTACCTAGCATCCGGCTGGCATGCAAACTCTGTTTAAAATCGCGTCATTTTGGAAATTTCAAGCTCAGAAGTGCAGATTTTGGTATGCCAGTTATCGTGTAATACTATGCTAGATAAAAAGACTAACAGGGTCCAATTGCGCTGTTACCTGCGTGCAAATAAAATTAAAAAAAAACGGGGAAAACTGTGTCGAGATTGGCCGGTCTCTCCGGCGAAAAGTAAATCCGGTTGCTGTACCTTTTTTACTATACAAAGTTCGTACTGGTGTAGGCCTTTAGCGACCATGAGTGGAAGTCTGAAATAATAAATAAAAACGTGCTCTCCTGCCGCAATACACGGAGTAGTTGAGGGTAGTACTGCCGGCTGACTCAACTGATATTTAAGTAACGGAAAAAAGATATGCTAGTTGATCATTTACCGAAATAGAACAACAGAGAGCTATAGGCTGATTTTGGAGTAGCCATAACTATTCTAAGAACGCGAACCACTTCACAACGGCAGCCACGAGCAGAGTTCGATGTTCAGTACAGCCCGCCGGTACAGCCCAAAGATGGAGAATGGCAACCTCCCGGTTTGTCGTTTGCTAGCGGAGTCGAGTGCGTGCCCTCTCTCTCGTTTTACCCCGCCGAACCCGCTGAATTTTATTTATATTTATCATATTTATTCATATACCCTTAGAGGCCCTCGTGAGAGCATTACATAAGGGGGGCTGCATGGATAAGTTTCATACAATAATTGCACAAACAAGGTAAAATAAATATGACACATTACACAAGTTCACATAAAAGCACGAAAAAAACATTAGGCACAATAAACACATTTAAAGATCAAACCTTGCTGTTTAATCAAATAATCTCGATAATTTCGTTTTGAATGCATCAGAGTTTTCAATTGTTACGATGGCATCAGGCAGGTTGTTCCAGTCGACAATTGTCTGGGGAAAGAAAGAGTGGTTGAATGCGTTTGTGCTACCAGATAAGCGGGCGATTGTTCGAGAATTTCCTTGTCGGGTCGATGATCGGAGGGGAGAACGCAGTAGGGCGTCGCGAAGCGTAGGATGATAATAGTAAATTTTGTGAAGGGCTGAAAGGTCGTGCAATATTACGGCGGACTTGTAGTGGTGGGAGGTTGAGTTGATTTTATAGAGCAGATACGCTGGTGGTGTGGTCATAGTTAGACAAGATAAATCTTGCTGCCCGGTTCTGAACTGATTCCAGATTGTTAATAAGGTAGATCTGACGAAGGTTCCAAACCGATGCCGCATATTCTAGTTTTGACCTACGTATGTGACCAGGCCCAGCGTCAAAACCGCAAGTCACTGAGCTTCTTTCTATTTATGATGGGTTCAGCGATGACAGATCACGTACAGAAACATGATGTACGCCATGACGGCGGGCTTTTGACGCCGTCTGATTGGTCACGATCGACGTAGCGTTGGCTGCGATTGGATTTGGGCTTAAACAAAGTATTGCCGTCGCCAACATGTGCCGCGAACGCTTTCCGTAAACTGAAAGATGGAAGCGAGCAGGCGAGCTGGTGAATAGTGTACACGACTAGGCCTAAGAGAGGGTAGAGGCAAAGAGAGGACGCTTAAATATAGACTAACGCTATATGTTGTCCTCTTTGCGTGTCTTCGTTTTTTCTTCCCCGTCTTTTCTTCGGTCGCGTTAATGATTAGCGCGTCAAGTTAAGCGTGTCTATGTGTACAGTCCCCTCATAACCACCACTGATGCGCAGTGTGTGAGAAAAAGTAGTTTCTTAGACTTCAGAGTGCTTCCAACTGCCCGATCCGGGTCACAAGGTATATATGGACCTCGTTCTTAACACGAGCTGCAAGGAGGTGACGAACTGGGCGTTCATCGTTCGAAAGCGTCTCCGCCTGCTTTCCACCTGGCCACGCGAACCCGCAACGCATTGCCTCTTCCGACTAATCTGCCCTCCAAACATCCTCTAACAAAAATGCAAATGATCCCATGGTTCGACTTGCTTCATCTCCTAAATCTTGGCTCTCACGAAAAGGTCCTTCTATTTCCCGTCTTCATGGCTTCCTCCGCGTCTTTTCTGTACGCGCAGGGCACATTTCCGCGCGTGTCAGCGCCGGTCGATGACCAATCCCTTCCGCGGAGGCTGTCTCAGGCCGCAGGTCACATTAAAAGCTGCGTGTGTGTGTGTGCGTGGGTGCGGGAAGGGGGGGGGGGAGAGACCTTTTCGGTGACACGCTCCATCCTCGTCCTCGTGGTTTCATTATTTGGCCGGTAATCCGTTCCGAAGGCGGAGCCCCTGGGAGCTCGACATGGGGGCGTCGGCGCAGCGCGCCTCGGAGGCTGGTCGGCGTCTCTGGCGGCTACCAACTTCAGGAACCGTACTCGTTTTCGCCTCAAGAAAATAAGGGAAGTTTTACGCGTTGTTCATACGCCGCGAGAAAAAGTTCTCACAAGATTTGGTTGTCCGAGGAAGAGCGAGCCTTTTGACGTCTAAAACGTGTGCGTCCTGATAAGATAACAGATATATAATTCCAAATGCACCAACATATATCTTCATTCTCTGCATAAATGGAGTAATTAGTAATGTGCCGCGAGGAGTCGGACTTTTTTTACTACGGTTCTTGAGGTAGAGTAAGTATAGCCGCTGACGAGCATTACGCCTCGTCAAATAAAACATTAAAAAAGTTGACGGCGATTTTTATTTTTAAGTTTGATGATGCCTAGAATGCGATAAACGTGTGGGAGTGATCGTTTTGATGTGCTCAGAAGATTTTAGAAGTAGTTTTGGGGAGAGCGGGGGGGGGGGGCAAGATTTTATGAACTAATTAGTTTCCCCGCCAAATGTAGCTGGGAAACTGAATTGTTACTTAGGCTACGTGACGTCAGTTTCCTCGCAACATTTAGATGGAAAACCGGAATAGCGCGTAGGTCACGTGATGTCACTTTCCGTGCTAAATTCAGGGAAAAACTCAATTGGTATTTTAGTCACGAGACGGCAAGTCCCCCGCTAAATTTAGAAGGGACACTGAATTGTTCTATATGTCACGTGACGGCAATTTTGCCGACAAATTCAGCGGAAAATGCACGGAGGGGTGAACAGACGGACGGACGACCGAACGGACATTTTTGGGGGATTAGGATTCCGTTAAGAAGCATTACATGATATCAAGAAATCCTGAGTTAACCTCGCAGCGACATTTCTCGACATATGACAAGGATTCCGGACTTCCTCTTAATCCAATTTTGTTCAAAATAAAAAATCTTGTAGAATACTATTGTTTACGATAGCATTCGGGGTTTGCCTGTGTAAGTTATTTTGTCTCCGACAAAAAAAAAAAAAAAATTGGTGTTCGTTTTTCGGGGATTAGGTTGAAGAAAACATGACACGGGCTTTTCCCACCTTCCAGAGAACAAGTGCGCGACGCGAGTGCTTAGAAAGCGTCCTGACACCAAGAAAAAAAAAGAAGGAAACAAAGTAATGGCAATTGTAATATAAGAAAGAAGTGGCCTCGAGGAGAGGAGTGCGGGGATGTGTTTCACAGATGAGCATAAAATAAAACTAGTTAAAATTTTCTCCTTGCGAAGCTTGAGGAATGCTCCGATCTTAGTTCTTCGGTTTTCCACCGTCTAAATAAAACCGGCGCGGGGGTAAATTCTCGCATTTAACTGTAATAACAAAAAAGAAAAAGAAACGTTTATGACTGTCGCTAAGTGCGTCGCGAAGCGCACTGCTAAGTGCCATTGCATTTAAAAGTGTGCGTGCCTGAAAGAAAGAGAGTTGTCACTACCTTTCTCATTCCGGGCCTTAGAGCGTTTCCCTCTTTTTGAGAATCGTCCGGCGATTGGCGTGTCTATCCCTAATACTTTTTTTTAAGCGCTGCGGTTTTGCGTTTTGACGTGTAAAAGATATTTTGATATCTGCACAGTGCGTGTCGCGAAATCATATCAAATACAAGCGTGCCCGACGCCGGCAGTAATAATCAATTGTTGCGAGCCTCTTTCGCAACGCGAGAAGCTAATCTGGCGTGAGCATTTTTTTTTTTTCGTTCCCGCCAGATACTCGACGGAGATAGGAAGGAAGAGGGCGTGCACCCTCGAGAGCCGACAAAGATCCAGCGAACCGAGACGTAACCGTCGCCGACGCAGAATAAAAGACCCGGATCGTAATCAGCTTTACAGCGAGAGAGACAGCGCGCGCTTAGTGGAACCGTTCCCTGCACGCCCCACGCATCGCGTCTGCAACAGGAGCAACGCGAAGAAACGGACGCTCGAGAAGATGGCGGGAAAACTAACAGTGGCAGGAAAGGAGTAAACGTGGCGCCAAAAATGTTGTGGCGGGAACAGAAAGCGCGGGCAAAGAAGGAACGAGGGGCGGCGGAACTGGCGATGAGCACTTTAGTGTGAGTCAAGAAAGTCCGTAGAGGAAAAGATAAAACATCGTAGATGCACGAAGAGCAAACACTTCAGCAAAGTGCATTCAATCATCTCGGTTGTTAGCAGACCGACCGTTTAAGAACAGCATGGCAGAAGCAAGTTAGCAGCATGTTATTATCGCTCTGCATTCAATGGGATTGCGACGTTAGGCATTACTAACATCGGAATAGAAGATAAATGAGCAAAAAGCGCGAACGCAATAAACCATTTTCTGCGGTTTCTAAGCAGTCAGTTATTAAAGTCTGGTTTTAAGAAAGACAGTGGCAAACGCCGCTCAAAGGAAGTGGTATCACCACGCGAGCAAATGCGAGCGTATTTTTCGTGACGTCAGCACGAACTTTTTCAAAAAGGCAGCGGATCGTGCAGGGTGCGCTACCGCGAATGCCGCCATGCAGATGTATCGGCGTCTTACTGGTGTATCGGCGTTTTACTGCAGCACATGGACTGCGTGTGACCGCGGTTGATCTCTGCTATTTCCGTTTGTTTTCAACCTAAGCCAGATCCGTGACGCTGATTTCAGAAATGTCGCGGTCTTGAGGGCACTGATACGTGAACTATTCTGGTTCTGCTAAAGTTATTGTGCCGCGGGCGTTCGTGGCCTGTTGATATAGCAGGCGCCGATCCCGAAATAGGATTACGCACACTCTATTCTGCGGAGTCTAAACCTGTAGGATCGAGTTCGGTTTCCGCTGGCCCGAAAGCGTAAACGGTTAGACCCGTTTCCGCGAATTCGGTTAGATGAAAGGCGCTTTTACCTTTCGCGAGTTTGTCTTAATATCCGCGGTCATCGCCTAGGATCAAATGGACGGTTTCCAGAAAACTGCAGAGCTGGTAGCACAAAAATGTTTTTTCCAAACTATTCAATATACCTTACGACTAGGGCCGTAGCATTGATCGATCAACTTTCCGATTAATCGATTAAGGCATTAATCGCGATCAAAATTTTTAACCGGTTAATCGGTTTTTTATTCGGGTACTCTAAAGAAGTCCGTCTCCCAGCCAGGTGCTATGAGCAAGGTTAAATTCTCGCACTCGCGAAGCGTCACGTGTTCGAGGATATACATTACAGTTCTGCCGAGGCAAGAGAAACAAGCCGGGCCCGCATTTGATCCCCGCGCGGCCACGGAACTTCACGTGTTGAGGATCTATTGCACATCCTGTCCAGGCAAGACAAACAAGCAGAAAAACAAGCTGGGAAGCTAACGACGCCATGGTTACTTGTTCCAGTATTCGGCACGTAAAATTGGACGAGTCCACGAATACGAAAGGCAATCTCAATGGAAAGTCCGAGTTTGAAGTAAACTCCAGCGGTGAAGTTTTCAACCCGAAGGAAGTCCCACTGCGTCATCTGCAAAAAGACGTTTTTGCGCGGTGGAAGCGTAAGTCCGCTTCGGTATCGCCTACGAGCAGAAGCAACCACGTAGCTGCAGCAAGGATCATCCGCCAAAACGCAGACACAAATCACCGCCTTCTCATCGAGGTTCCTTTCTCTGAAAAGAAGAAAGCATCGCCCAGTCTCCGACTTCTTGTCTTCCTGTCGGGGCTAATGCGGATGATCTCTTTGACTTCAGCAGAGCGGGAGCAAAACTATGTGTCTTTGAACCGTTGAACTATATGAATCTCTCAATTCTAAATGTCTTTTGTGCGCGCCGTGTAACAGAAGGCAAAATAAGTCTTCAAAGGCAAGGCGAGTTGTTGCATTCTTTTTGATACATTATTTATAAAAATTAACGCAACCGATTAATCGATTAATTAATCTGATTTAAAGGCGAAGCGATTAATCGGTCTTTAAATCTTTAATCGACGCCCAGCCCTACTGACGACGCATCATTTCTTCTCGCCTCTTACCAGCATGGAAAAAAAAAGTGAAACATATTGCTTAACCACGGCATGCGCATTTACACGTGCAATTTGACCTCCTGCACCGAAACATAAGAAACAACACACGTGTGAGAAAATGCGTTGTTCTATATATCCTATGTTCGGAGTTGTGGGCCATTCTTTTATTTTATTTATTTCTGGGCAGATGACAGGAGCGCTCAGGTTGAGGGTCATAGTTGTATATTCTTTATTTTACAGATGGCTGCAGCATGTTGGCAACACCTGTTCAAGAGAACTTAACATATGAGTCTCTGCAAGTCACATGTACTATCGCGGACAATATAAGCTGAAACAGCGCTCCGGCCGGCGGAGCGTACCACCTGTGCCGCCTGTCGCCTAGCTCCGCACACACGGCGCACCCTGAGGCCGAGATAACATCGCTACCTGCGCTCGCTGCCCCCACTGCGCTCTTCCGGCCGTCTGCGGGCGTAGACGGACGGGTGCGACAGCGGGCGGGTGTGGTAGGGCGGCAAGGTTGGGAAGGGGGGGGGGGGGGGTTACAAAAGATTACACTTGTCGTCCCTCTTTTGGAATTGATTTGCGCACTCTATCGCGTAGAATCACTGACTGGTGAAGAAAAAGTATTTCAGCATCTTAAATTGCAGCTGCATAATCGTTTTTGAAAATCACATCAAAAATACGTTGCTGTGTAAGTTGTTTTTGTTTGATTAACCCTTTCAAACGCTACGTACACAAATGTGTACACGTAAACACTGTTGTTGTTTTTCGGGAATATATAGAATATGGAGTCGTTTGATCAATTTGAGCGGAACTGTATACTCTACGTCTCGCTACCAGAGTTTGTGGAGCAAATCTTAGTGCAAATTTTATTCACAAATAGAGTTTGCGGAGAAAATGTTTTCCACGATAAATGGCGAGCGGCGTTAGAAAGGGGTTAAGTGCATGCACAAAGTAGGACATCATAAAATATAGACCAAAATCTGTATACCGGATTTGGTCCCAGCTCCAAGGAATTTGTTTTTCCTTTTGCCTTGATCCACAGTTGTTAAAAAAAACGGTAACCATGCATATTACTGAGAACGTTTTGCAACCTTTATTGGTATGAAAAAGGTTCAAAATATCATTTCTTTAATACTGTGCCCACGTGCTTGTTTCAAACAAAACAAGTTGCTAACAAGACACTAGTGTCTTATTTACAAATTTGTAGTCTTTATAAAGTGGGACAAACAGTCATATATTTGTCAGGAGAAAGAGCTTGAAACTCGAGCGAATGAATATTCTGGCAGAGGACAACGTCAGACACAAAAAATTAATAGCCGGCGTGGAAGTTCAACTGCACTATACAAGAAGATCAGGATCAAGGAGGCAACCACACAAAAGTATGCGCTGGTTAAAGACGTCAAACAGTGTGTCGCAAACGTAGCATCAAGCTTTGTCTCCAGTCGGCAGAGGTCCGGTTCAGGGGGTCCCGAGGCGCAGTAAAACTTACAAAAGAATACCACGTCATTCTCCCCTGACCCGCGACCACGGCTTTCATCTCATATGGAAAGAAGTTATAGAGCGCGGCCACGAAGGCCGGCTCGGCCCGGAAACCACTCCCATTCACCTCTCTACTGCTTTCCACAATTTCTGCGCAGTGGCACGGCGGAGGGGACGCCGTGACATGGCTACTTTGATGCGCCTCCCGAAACGTGTTCGATGATATTCAGATCGGCTCCTTTTGGGGGCCGGGGCAGCTTCGTCAGAGCGGCGCTCCTCAACGGGATACGAGCGTGACAACGCATTTTTCCACTTCGGCGCTTTCTTTGAGATGCACTGGGAAATGCATGTTAGCTGAAAAACGTGAACATTGGGCTACACGGCACACGCGCCGTGATGGTGGTTCTGTCGGCCGATATTTTCGGTAGCAGACGGCCGGAAGACTGCAGTGGCGCAGTGAGCGCAAATGAGAGTTTATCTCGGTCTCCAGGGAGCACCGTGTTTGCGGAGCGATGAGACAGGCGGCGGCAGGTAGTACCGTGAACCGGCCGGAGCGCTGTTTCAGCTCATATTGTCCGCGATAGTACCTTTGCCGATAACAACCAATGGCCAAAGCCATTACAATCCCTTGGTTGTGATCAAAATAACAAAAATAAAAATTAAGGGAGGTCACCTCATTCATTACTGATAACGTTCGCACTCAGCTCTGGTGCTTATTTACAAAAGCAAATTTCTCACATCTTCCTTTTACGATGTTTCGTATATGAATTATGACACTACACATCAAAAAATGGTTAAATTCTGAAAAGATTAGTCAGTTCTCATTCTCTTAATCCTTGAAATGTAGCGAAAAACGTCTCTTCAGCTGCCACAAACAACCACCACGGCATGAGAGACGAGAGGGCGTTGTTCCGAGCTGCTCGACGTGAGAAAATAAATAAAAAGAATGTCTATTTAGCTGGCTCAAATGAACACCACGGCAGGAGACGAGAGGGCGTTCATCCGAGCCGCTCGACTTCAGTAAATGAAAGAAAATGTATCTTCTGCTGCCACAAACAGCAGTATACGGCATGAGTCGGAAGGAAGTTCTTCCGAGCAGCCTCGATATTAGAAAAAAAAAAAGTTTCTCCAGTTATCACAAACAACACCACGGCATGAGATGAGAGGGCGTTCTTTCTGCGCTGCTCGTCTTGAGAAAATGAAAGAAAATGTCTCTTCATCTGCCACAAACAACACCACAACATGAGAGTAGAGGACGCCCTTTTGAGCTGCTGGACGAGAAATTTAAAGAAAATGTCACTGCGACTGCCACAAAGAATACCATGGCATGATACGAGAGGGCGTTGTTCCGAGCTGCTCGACTTGATAACAGTTTGTGGGAACGAGGGTCTGCCACCACGCCCAGGGGCCGCTGCTGACCGCCCAAAGTGGACACAGTCCGAAGCGCACAACAACGCATGAAGAATAGGCGCGAGAGCCTATAAAAGGGGAGACACGCCCACAGAACGGGGGAGACTGACTGAGGGCACGGAGACGTGTAGGTGGAACGCCACGGCATTCCTGTTACACTAATAAATGTAGTTTCTTGTTTTGGAAACCCCGGCTTTGTGTTGTTCCTCCCGGATAGGCATGCAGCAAGGCAACCCTACCACATGGCGTGCAACGCACTTTTGCTGCCCTTCTGTTGAAGCGACACAGGGCTGGGTTTCTTCACTCGGTAAGTTCTTTTCAACCGCGGTGTTTCTTTTCGAATACACTCACCGTGTCGGCGTTGTGTGAATTCACGACAGCGCGATTGCTCGTTGAATTGGATCCTCTACGCATTGCTTGGTCACGCGGGTGACGCTTTGGCGGCGTGTTTATCTTTCGCGAGTCGAGTTACCGTCTCTTGCCGCACACGTTCTTCTTGTCTGCTTGGCGTTTCTGTTTCTCCGCCATGTCTCCACACTGCAGCCCGAGACGAAGGATGGCGAAAAGCCTGGAGCAAGCGTGAATCCCGAAGCATGCTCGGCGGATGCGCAAGCCGAATTGCTAATGAAGGTGGCAGCCATGTGTGGTGCGGGTCACACAGCGTCTCACCGTGCAGCTATCACGTGAGCCGGAGCTGCGTCCCCAGCTGACGGTGGCGGTCGACACTGGCTACAACGACGCCAAGTCAATCGCCGACTTCCTGGGTGAGCTCGACGTCTACAAAGCCGCCTCAGGCGCCTCGGAATCCCTCGTGATAAGCCGAATACTCTCACTCCTCTACAGTAACGCGCTGCGGGCTGGTTAAGGCTGGAACTTACGATTCACGAGCCTAGCGGACTTCGAGCGGCAATTCCGAGCAGAATTCCTGCCACCTGGTTACGAGTTACAGAGAGAACTCGAGTCCCGAACGCAACATTCGAACGAAAGCCCGGTTCAATATGTTCGCGCATTACAGGAACTCACACAAAGGGCGCAACCTAACGCCTTCGAGTCAAAGATTATAGGTCGAGTCCTCAGACAATGTCACCCAAAGCACCACGTGTACATACACACGCCGCACCTTTGAGACACATCGAAGAGCTAGCCCGGCATGCCCGCAGCACAGAGGAAATCTTCCTCGCTCAAAATAGCTACCTTCCATCGCCTATGGCCGCAAGTGCTCTCGAACCCGCATGTGCTTGTCAGGGCCCTGATGCTATCCGGCGCCAAGACCTCCACGGGGCGGGCGCAGAATGCCCAATCAAAGCAGCTGGAGGTGCTCCAGTTTTGGTTCAATGCGGGGCTCCTGGGAAACGTCCGAAGAGCGCCCTGGTGCCGGTGACTCAAAGCAGGTATTCGTACCAATGCCACAACTGTGGACAGCGCGGCCACTTCCAAAGAGAGCGCCCAAATACGAACACGAAGGCAGAACGAAACAAATGGCGAAAGAGCTGGAAGTGAGCGGAGGGATTGTGGAAATCCGGTCAACCCTCGCGCGCCTAAGGGCCGTGAAAATCCGGGTGGTCACGTGGCAACTCAATCGGGAAACTATTATGGCCGGCGCCGACGAGCCTCACTCTGCGGAGCTGCTGATGGCACAGCCGGAATCACGCACGCAGCGTCACTTGTTCCATCGACATGTCAGATTCAGCCTAACATCGGAATGATCGAGCCATGAATGACGATCACTTTGTTCGGTTTTCCTTTTGCCGCGCTTTATGGATACCGGGGCTGCTATCTCGCTTAAAGGAAACGCTGCCTATGAACTATGCACAAAATAAAATAAAAACCTTTCGTTCGACAAATACACGTCTGCAGCTAGCCTCCGGTCCAACGAAATCGCCGGGTGGAGCATAAGGCTTAAAATTTCATTTAACGAGAAGAAACGGCGTCAGCGCTTCCTTTATCTCTCGGGCCCCACGTGGCGCGCCATGTAGGTAGGGTTGCCTTGCTGCATGTCTCTCCGGGAGGAACAACATTGAGCCGGGGTTTCCAAAACAAGAAAATACATTTATTAGTGAAACAGGAATGTCAGTCTGTTGTGAAGTGTAGCAATGCCGTGGCGTTCCACCTACACGTCTCTGTGCCCTCAGTACTGCGCCAACGTGGGCGTGTCACAATGTCTTGTTCTGATCCACGAAGATGGATCACGGTCAACGCCATCACCAATCCCGGTCATCTGGACGCCAGGGTTCAAGGACACGTGGCGGTCCCAGTCACTGAGGGCAGCAACCGGCCAGGCCCACCCCACGGAACCGCGACCAGTGGGCAAGACGTGCCAGAGGTCCTGGAAACGACCTCTGCCGGCGATGCCGGAAACGGCCGCAAGGGACGGCCGCGACCTGGACAGTCCTCGTCGGGGACACCTCCCGAGGTTGGGCATTGGACTTGAGCTGGAGTGACCAGCCCAGGCCAGAGCGCGCCGGCCCCTCCACTGCAGTATTGGAACCGTTCCGGAGACAAACATTGGAAAAAACGCCCCCCACAGAGCCGGGGCCATGCGGGGAGTCCGCATGAAACTGCCTCGCGGCATGAAACCAGACTTGGACGTAGTTCAACTAACTTCCCACTGTAACTACTGTAGTTTAACCACTTTTCCAAGTAACTTAGCAACTTTTTTATTACCACTTTATTTGGGTAATTAGTAGTTTAATTTAACTACGTTTTTCAGGTAACTTCTACTTGAACTACTAACTGCTTCCGAAATATAGTGCTATTTTTTTCTAATGCACAAAGTTTGGAGTGCAGAAGTAAATAAGACACTGTGCAGATGAGCTGGCATTTCTCCCCGGAACAAGGAGCCCCTTCACATTACGTTTCCCACTCACTTCATACTCGGCAGCCGTAGACTGCATCACAGGCGTCCCGGGGCCAAGGTGGCGACGAACAGCCAAAACGTAATACCGGTGCGCACGAACGCAGGAAGAGCTGCTAAACAAGCCTTTGTCGGGTATTGACATAATCCGGTAATGCACGCAGAGGCCGCGTCTCCAGCAGCAACCATGAAAGACGGGGGACACTCCGCGGGTTGTTGTTATTTCCATGTTGTCTGCTTTTGGTGAGTTCTGCCTCAAGCAGTTTGGGGGTTCCACCGGAGGCCCACTGGAATGACCTCGCAAGCGGGGCGCCTGTTCCTATGGTCGCCTCGTCGCAAGCTCATACTGACGACGACGTTTGTGCGCAGACGACGTGTCTGCGCACAAACAGACACACAGATATTCCGTTCATAAGACAGGTTCCCGCTTCGAGCTGCAACCGTACGAGCGACGATGCTTGTTCCCGTAATCCTTCGCGTCCTTCCGACCTTCCACGCCTGAGAGACCTCCTCTTTGTTGAAAACGATTTACTTGTCAGGCGTGTCAGGCGCGTCGGGATGCCGTAGTCGGCTACGAGGATTGCGAGTCACCCTTAGGAGAGATCCTTTTGTTAGACCCGGCGTCAGCGGCGAAGTATATTTCGTTTCATCTTCTGTTAAACGAAAACATATTTTCAGTAGCGTAGCACTCGATCGAGGTACACTCATTGTCCCGCAGCGAACATGAAGGCACTCTACGTAGCACTAGCACTGCAACGAGATGCGCAGTCGTCCGGATGATCTCATCGTCGTGGCGCGAGACTTGAACACTTGACGGTCAGGTGCACTCGCTCAGCGTACTCTCCGAACGTCGTGGGAATAAAGAGGGGCCAGTCATAACAATCTCAACTTGCCGAAGAAAAAAGTAGGAGAGTTTGTTATAAAAGACCCTCTAGCCGAGGCAAACCTCACATGTTTCGTCATGGACACCTAAGATGCCGACACTCGCTTACCCGACCCTGCACAGCCTGTTTCTGAAATTCAACGCTGCCGTTCCATCCAGCGCGTCGGTGGAACGTCTTTTAGCTTGGCTGGGGACGTCTTTAGGAAGGAAAAGGGAAAACTCTCCTATCAAGAACTTTGAAAGTCAATTGCTTCTGCGAGCGAATAAACTATTTTGGTGAAAACGCAAGCCATAAAATGACTGCATTTATTTTAGGCTCGCAGGGTTTTTCACGGATCAAAACTGCTGTTCATTTTGCTACCACAAAAATATAAAAAGTAACTTCGAAAGTAACTTCAAAGTAACTCGCTACTTTTTTACAGTAGTTAGTAGTTTACTCAATTACTATTACAAATGCGTAATTTCTACTCTACTCCAATTACTTTTGGCGTCGATACTCAGTAACTTAACTTAACTACCTTTTTTTGAGTAATTTGTACATGTCTGCATGCCACTGCCTCTGGGGCCATGCGGGGGCCCGCATAAAACTGCCTCGCGTGCGGCATGCAGCCTCGAGGGTCGTGGGTTGTCAACCCCTGATCTAAGCAATACATGTCAGTGCTATCTATGAAATATTTATTGACGAAATGTGGGGTAGGTGACTGTTACAGTCACGGGCTTTCGTCGCAATGCCCATAGCACGGTTACGCGGCGGAAATTTTAAGAGTTCGGCAGTTTCCGTCGCCGCACTAATGAGCAACGAACGCGAAGCCGAAATTTCAGCTTACGATTGATTGTTAGAAGAGTATGCACTTGGGCTAGCTGGTGATTCATTGTATAAGATGAAAGCGCTAAAATAACTACGGGCAAGTTAAAGGCACGACGAAAGACGATTTTGCCCGGAACGCGCTTCCGATCGATGTTGTTAGTACTTTAACTCGTCCGTCGTCATTCTAGCATTTGTATCATAAACGATTGCTTGTCAACGTGAGCGAGTCGACTGTTGCGCAGTGCTCGAGTTCAATCTAAAGTCACTTGATGTGTTTTGTATTTTAGAAGTAGCAAAGATAGCGCCAATGCACGACGCCCATGCCCGGTGTGCGGCCTTTTGTAGGGAATGGCGGCGTAGCACCTACTCGTGGCAAGCGTGTCCCGCACATTCCCGAAGCGATGGTTGCCGGTACTTGTCAACGTTTCTTAATGTACTCAGTTTTGCCACTCCCTCGGAGGTGGGTTATACCAGACTCTCTGTCTCCAGCCACGCCTCCTGCCGATTTAAGCGCCACCTATAATATTGTTTCAAACCTGTGTATACCATAGATTAGAGCCATATATAGGGTATAGAGTTTGACCAGCTGGCGAGGCCTCGCTGACAGCTCGTCAACTACGTCACTGACACGCCACGCGAACGCCATGGCCACGCCCATTTCGCCATCTTCGAGCCCAACCGACGCCGGGGACCTATGCCCGTATGCTTGGCTCTCGGCTTCCTCCAACGTATGACTGTTTTATTGTGTTTAAGTCATCCGCTAGCAGTATTTGGGTTGTGTCGTGTTTATTCAGGAGCCATATTAAGTTAGTTCCCGGTTGCCTTGTCTATTCTCCTCCGTACGCGCCGCGTCACCAGCCCGTTCATACGCTTCGCGGACGTTCGGTGCGTCGCGCAAATTACGCTCGCGTAAATTTCGCAATTTTCAGTTCTAGTTGACGCCTCTTGTTATTTTAGCAGTGCGTAACGATAACAACTTCTAATTCGCAGCTGAGGGGCTTTCCGTAGAGTGTTCTGATAAGCGAGCGTATACGAGAATGCCATCGTTGCCCGTGTTTTCGAAGAAAATTATCTGCTAGATTGTAAAGTGAGCTAAAGCCCTTCGTCCGAGAGTTTCCCAGAGTTTCGTTTCTTCCTAATTGCATTTCCTCTTGACTATGCGTCAGCGTGTCAAACGAGATGGCTTGATCGAAGCGATCGCTACTCCTGATATGAGATGGCCACGCCGTGCATGCTTACCGCGTGCCTCCACCGAACTCTCTCAGCAATGAAACAGCGATCTTGTTCTCCGAACATCTAGGAAGCCGGAAGGTTACAAAGAAAGAAATAAAATAAATGAAGGTTGTGCGAGTTTGCTGGCATTAAAAACGGCGCCGGCACTAACCTTTGTCGTAACGTTAGAGCCGTCTATTTTATAACGGAAGGTTACGAAATAAACATCGAGCGACTCAGCGTCAGGCGGCTCTTCGCGAATGGTAAGCTTGCTCGTTTTAATAGATTTAACTCAATTGATTGGCCGTTCCTAACGGCGCTGAGATCCCAGCATCCATCGTCATGTCATTACATGAAAATTAATGGAAGATAGAAAGACAACAAAACTAGCTTTTTCATACAAAAATAACATTTATTAGAAGGCATCAAATAATAAATTCATTCACTTCGCGGTTTGGAGAAGAAGGCAGAGGAAAACGCTTCACAGATGAGACGTCCCTGTCTCGTGCTGCAATTATTCACATTACACATTGCATGCGAGCTTTGTGTAGCAACTAGTTCGCTAGTTTTCGTCGCTACTGCGACGAAAACTCCATTTTATAAAAAGTTTCAAGATGAAACAAGCATTCTTACCTCACAAAGACGGGAGCCTTCCGTGAGCGTTCACAATAGACCTTTCGCTAAATTACCTAAGCATCGAAAAGGATGCTGGGAACGGTAGGTACACGCGCTCGCCTTCTCTGTCCAAAAGATTCGAAGTAGATACCCAAAATAAAGCGTTCATAGAACGCGCGTGCAAAGTGTCATTTGTTTTAAATGTTTGCTTTCGAACAGTTGCAGTTGCAGACGCCAGCACGCGCAGCGCTTGTACCTACGTTCTCGGCATGCGCTTGTATGTTTGGGTAATTCGGCAGAAAGGTCTACTGTCGCGCTTGATTTTATTCAACCATATTTTGCAACGTTCTTTTTTTCTCTTTTTAGAATCATAAAAGCGCTGTGATGGGAACATCTAAGCGCACAACAACCCACAATTTTCTCACCAGAAAAGTTAAAAATAAGGGTCTGTACGCAGGATGCCATGCGGCCCTGCACGCGCGCGCCTTGCCCTGGGATCGGTAATGGTGGACAGGCCCGCGTCGTTCCAACGGCTGTTTCCGTTGCTCGGCGGTTGCTGAGGCCTGACGTCAGTTCTATCGGATGAGTTTGGGAGGAGAGAAGGTACGGCGAGAGGTCACCGAGGACAATAGATGCCCAGACCCTTTTCCTATATATAGCTCTGCCATAGATGACAGTAAAGCGCCATCTAGACGTTGTGTTTCAAAACATATGTATTTTATAAAATACAAGCAGTTAGCATAGCAGCCGTCCCCAAAACGGCGGCGCGTCAATTGACGGGAAGCGAACAGGGAGGGGGGGGGGGGTAATGTTTGTGCAATGCAAGCAGCGTCTATCGGCAGTTCTGTAACCGAGCTAATTTACAAGGTTGTTTTCTTTTTTTCACCACAAAAATAATTTAGGCATTCCCGACCACCCATTCTCTGCCCAAATGTAGCGCTAGCGGTTCGATCCAGATGCCAAAGTTTCAGAACTAAGCGTTATTTTAATCAAAAGTTAAAACTGATTGTTTGGAACTTTTCAATGGAAAAATGTTGGCCGACGGAGCTCTCAAATACATGGAGCTGAATGGTGCCAGTTGTCCAAAACGGATGAAAACGGGCCCCATTTTCCATTAGAATTTTCAGATAATGATATAACTTTTAAATGAAATAACAAAAAGATTAAAACTTTGGCGTTTTGTTATGGACCTCTATCGCTATATTTGGGCGAAAAAATGAGCGTTTGGCGTTACGTAGTTTGTTTTTGCTGTTACAAACACGAAAACAAATTTGGGGGGGGGGGGGGGGCACGCTGTATAAGTAATGTTGGCTCTTCTAGAGTGCCTTAATGATCCTTGCTGGTTGTGCCTTGCTAGAGTGGCGACATCAGTTTGGGAGGGAAAGTGCCACCTTCTCGGCCGCGCCCACCATTTTGCCTCCCCTGATATGTTGATGCAATGCCTGGAACCCATCTCCGACCGGCGTGCTTAGCGTCCAATCCCGCCCATGCTTCGAAAGCGATCCCGACGTGATCACCAAATGACGTCACCAAAGCCCGAGTGCCACGCTGTCGGATGTCGAAATCCTGGGCCGTGTTCCAAAATTAACTCGATCTTACTCCAGGGTGAGAGTTTTGTACTCTGGCGTTCCAAAAACCTACCCGCGTCCAGCGTTCTTCAATCTGTGTTGTCACGTGACACGACCCGCCGGAGTAACTCGGGTTCATTTGGGTAAGATTTGGAACAGAGCCCTGGGGATCGGTCGCAGAAGGTCCGACAATAAGCACGGAGCAAACGCTAGTGTCGTTGTCGTCGCAGCGTCCCAACTCCTGTCTACCCAAGCTTCCGTGGACTGTCCAGCTGGAGAGAGCGACCTGCAGCAGAACAGACGTCTGCCACATCCACTAGTGCTGTTGTGACACCGCCAGGATCGCGGTAGGTGACAGCGCGACACCTCTATGACGTCATCAAGTGAAAATCGAGGATCCACTTTTTTTAACGCGGTAAACACACCATCGGAGACGATATTCCAGGCACCATTAATAGGGAGTTTTCGTAGACCGTGTTTTCCCATCCGCTAAGCCCTCCGCAACGAAGAAGCCGCTACTGCGCCTGCGCTCCGATGGCCTTGGCTGTAGAGTTCCGGGTACCGACTGCGGAGGGCGTTGCGGGACGGCGAAAACGATCTACGAAAACGCCCTAATGTTTATCTCGTAGACGTGACATCGCTGGATCGCTGCGTGCTCGTGGAAATGCCGAATTAGAAAGCACTCGTAGAGTTTGAGATAACTTGTTCCGAGTGAAGGCTTCCTCGACTCGGTAACGCAATGGAACGCCCCAAACGCAGTCAGCTCTTCAATGCTTTCGTAATGTCCTTAGAGCGCGGCGCCGAAAACAAACGCATACTTAACGGAACGCGTGATGCTGCCCGTCCCTAAAGTTACCCCTCGCGTCATCTCACTGGTGCTAATGTTATAACTGCGTAAAGAGTTCATAAATGGCTGCATGTGAAGGGGAGGCGAGATGGCGGCCTCGCTAGCAGGCGACAAAGTTGTCCCCGCCTGGGATCGGCCACCAGCCAAGGAACATTGAGGCACTTTAGGTACTTATAAGAAACCCGTACTTTTTATGAAGGGCCTTCGGTCTAGCTCGTTGAGCCGCTCCTAATTGCGGCGACGTATGAAGCCGGGTGTGTTACGATAGAAGGTCAGATAACCTACAAAAGGGAGCAAGAAAAGAGAAAATGTTGTCGCCTGAAAATTTTAGACTTGTCAAGCAGAATTTGCGTTTCCGGCTCACAGCACAACGCCCTCGTGTGGTAGTTGTCTTACGCATTACTTAACAACATGTGGATTGTAAAATCCGAGCGCAGTATGCTGTTCTTTGAACCGCATTAAAGAAAATACACTAATTTTCGCCTTAAAGAAGAAGAAAATTGAAGTGTCTAGATAGTACAGGCAACTCGCTAAATTAACTCATCTCCCCTCCCCTCCCCCCTTCCCCCCCCCCCCCCCCCCCTTGTAAAACAAAATCAAAAACACTCTTAGAGCAATATAAATGTCGTAAGAGTTAGGAGCGATACCGAAACATACTTGTTTGTTTAAAGACGCCGACTGCGAAATAAATGCATCTTTCAAAATCGCTGAACTCAGTCTCGCAACAAAAAAATTGCGGTCCTTTTTTTTCTTTTTAGGAACTATTTATTTTGTTGTCACGTCTCAACCGAGCACTTAGAATTTTTTTTCTTTCGGGAGTTCGGTATTCATTTAACCTGAATAACAACCCCTGGTGACTACAGGAGTGCGCGCGCTGATATGAGAGTCGCTCTCATTAAGATTTGGATATTAGGATGTCCTAGTTTGCAATCTGAGGCTCTGCTGCACGGACTTCAGAGCTGCGACGTCTAAAAACACTCGTCCCACCGAACCGGACCAAGGTCGAGTGCAATTTTATAGGGTTCCCGGAAGGTTTGTTTTGTAGCTTCTTTCGCACTAAATCATAAAGTCAGGAACGTTTTGCGGTTAGGCGTCACACGTCTCTGGGCCTAAAGACAGCTTCATAATTTTTATACACTGACTTGTTTTTTATGACATTTCCCCGATTTTCCTCTCGGGAGTGGAAAAGTTCTCAAGAAAGTTGAATCTCAGACCCACGAGTGAAAGCGGGAATATTTCACTATCTCTTCAAACTGACCGCTCGGTGGAGAGAGGTTTCCGTCCGGTCTCGTTCGAAAAAACGCACTCGCAAGAACCCGCAAGATTAAATTTCTAAAATGCGCCAGTTTAAAAAAAAACTATTTTTTTTTTTTGTGGGTTTTTTTTTTTTTTTGTTTTACGTCTCAAGATGTCAACATTATAGAATTTTTGAGAAGACCTCTCTTCCGTCCTTAGTGTATCTTTTCTGTTTGTGATGTTTGTATGTCTTCAAAATGTTGTGCTTCTTAGTTTTTTCCCAAAAAATGGCACGTGTATGTTTATGCAGCCGGAAGTTAGTCTGCCTTAGTGGGCGACTTGTCTCTCTGAGCTGTAGATGAGCAATTTAGCCAGTGCGGTACAACCGCTAGCCTGGGGTCTTTAACGTGCACCACGCAGTAGTGATACACGACCGCACGCCGGTACGATGCTCATCCAGATCGAAACGGGCAGGGGCGGGGATTGACCCAGGCCGGTTTGCCACCTTGCGGCCGCGGCTGCGGCTGCGGCCAAGAGGGATTTTTATGTCACGTGACCATCTTCATGGGGACAACGAAGTACCTAGCGTCCCGGCCTAATGGCGGAGAAATCCGTATCGCTTCAAGCACAAAAGCCTAATTTCGCTCGCAGAAACTGTCTGCAGGGACTTTCAACTGGAGTCCAATTGACCGCCCCTTTATACTGGAGAAGCGGCAGGTAAAGTTACGGCCAGGGAGGGTAAATATGAGGCAAAATAAAGAAAAAACCACGCGAGATAAAAGCGGTGGCAGTATATTTATATACCTTCGCCAGCGCCGGCGGCTCGCGCCTCCTCTTGTGGTCGAGAGGTTAGAGTGCCGGCACTTGGCGTCGCGGCGTGAAAGTCCCGGGTTCAAATCGCGCCAGAAACTCTCTTTTTTTCTGCTTGTATTTGACTGCATTCTCACTAAGAATGTACACAAGGCCGTATGAGCTTTATAAAATTATTGGGCGGGTACTTCTGACTCACCAGTTCGTTGTTCTTGACCTCGGAAGAGCGCATACATGTCTCTGGCTTTCTTTACCAACTTCCGCCATGCCTCCTGCGGCTGCCGTGCACTCCGCGGAAAGCTTATGTCGTTGACAATATCTTCCCATGCCTGTCTCTTCGTTCGCCAGGTAACTGTGCTGCTGAATTTCTCTAGAATTTGTTGTTTTCGTTCTCCAATTGCTCTAATTAATTCCATTTGTTGATCCAAAGTCATTTTAGGTGTTTGCGTTCGAGAGATGGTTTGCGATGTCGACGCCTGACTCATTTTTGCATTCGGTTGTGATCGTCTGCTATCCATACTAAAATTCAACACGTAATGTGTTAATATTGCAAAACGATTGCCACAGCGAGATGTAAAGAGTAAAAATATAACTTTTATCACATTCCATGCAAGTAAAAGTATAATATCTTTTATTTCGGTTTTACGACTTTCTCAGACGTTTGACTTGTTGCCTTGCCTGTAGGATTTCGCTCAATCAATGCATCCACGGCTGCTATTTTTTTCGTGTGTGTTTATTTCGTAGAATCTTTTTTTTTTAATTGACACGACTGCAGTGTGTATTAGTACTAAATAGGCGCCTCCTGTTATTGAAAAGAGTCGTAGCAAGAGCGTTGTATATTTAAAAACACATAAAATAGTAGTTGCTGGGAAAGGATGCTTGTTTCGGCCCCGTTTGTGTGAAAGTCATAACGATGCTGTAATCTTGGTGTCCTTTTAATGAACATTATGAAACGTTCGTATTTGCGCGTTAACTTGGCTTGATCTTGGTTTCCTTTTAATGAACATTATGAAACGATTGTAGAAGCGCGTTAACTTGGCTTACCGTAACCTTTTTTTCCCCGGTTTGTCAGCCGAACAAGTGGGGCAAACAGTAAAAATCGTGTAAGGCGCAGTAGTCCTAGTGGATGATTAGTAAAAAACGATCACACTTAAAAAAACAAAACACACTCGCAGAATAAAAAAAAAGTTTCCGCCGAGATTTGAACCCTGAACTTTCACGCCGCGACGGCAAGTCCCGGCGCTCAAACCGCTCGACTGCTGCAGACGCTGTTCGGACCGGCGCTGGCACAGATATATAAATACACAACCACAGCTTTCGTTTTGCGTGAGTTTTTCTTTATTTTGGCTTATATTTACCTTCCCTGGCCGTAACTTTACCTGCCGCTTCTAAAGTATGATGGGGCGGTTAATTGGACTTCAGTTGAAAGCCTCTGCAGTCAGTTTCTGCGAGCGAAATTAGACTTTTGTACTCGAAGCGGCACGGACTTCTCTGCCATTAGGGCAAGGACGCTAGGTACTTCCTTGTCCCCATGGAGCTGGTCACGTGACATAAAAATCCCTCTTGGCCGCAGCCGCAGCCGCGGCCGCAAGGTGAGCAAACCGGCCCAGGATGCTCCTGGGTTCTGCAGCGCGAGCTTTCGCTCCACGTGCTCCGAGCTCGTGTGGACAAGCCCACTCGGCCACCGATCTCTTTTTCTTTTTTTATTACATGGAAATATTTGCAAAATTTGCAAACAAAAGTCATGTTTTCGTTCAGATGTGTGCATGCAGTCAAAACACTCTTCGTGAAGTCTATTTACATACAACTGTCACACTTAACTCACATTTGGCATCTCATACAATTGGTCATCCATTTAAAATACCACACTCAATGATTCTTAGTACAATTTTCACACTTTCGCATAGACACTATACACTCACACCAATATTGCACTCTTGAAAAATCTGGAAGGCCCAGGCATGCATCGAAAATGGGGAACCAGTCGAGGTTAACTGAAAAGTGAAGCGTATACAATTCTCATTTGCGCTACCAGCTCCAGAAAGACCGCTTTGTCGTACCTGGTTTCTCTGCGTGTCTGTCTATCATCTGGCATTTCCATAAGCTATGTAATACTAATGGGGCAAGCATGTCGTACAGTACAGCTTCATTTTATGAAAAGGGGAGGAAGCGGAGACTTTAATTCTTTAAGAATCAGATCCTTCTAAGAGTGCGTTGCAGCACATCCCAGAATAAAAAAATTGCATCATTACAATAAAACAACGGTGTTCTGTGGTTTCTGGCTTATTACGAAGTCGACAGTTTATTCTCCGGGGTACAACAGATTCTTTTTATTGAAGGTAGGTTTTTAAGGGTAAAGTTAAAGTTTGTACATTGAAGAAAAATGTCTCGGTGACACGCCAGCATCTTCTTCACTCTTTTGAAAAACATCACTGATGGGTTCCTGGGTAAAACGAGCTCGATAAATTGGTAATGGAAACATGCTTTCCGTAATGCTTCTTGACAACGTCTTTCTCGGTACACTAAACAAATATTCCAGCGAAAACCGAGCTTTGTCAAAGCTGAAGGTATCGGCTATCTCTTTCGAAAATCCCCAAGGTTTACTATGGAAAGTATCACCCGCTGAAACAACAAGATTATTTAGGCATTCAACAAGATGTAATTGCAGCCTTACTTTGAGAAAGAAGGACTCACATTTTTAAAGAAAAAGACACGGGAAACCAATTGGCGTACAAAGATGTGACATAATCCTAAACCACCGTGCTCAAAAGGAAAGGTAAAGGTTATTCCTTTTAATAGGCTTCCAAGTCCAGCATCATATTAACGTGGCACATTTTCTATGGAATTTCTGCATATTGGTTCGAGTACAGTAAAGCACCTGAAGGACGTCACATGACATTTGAAGCGAGAAATATATTAAAAACACCAGCTCTAGTAAAAATTGTAATGTTTTTGTTTTCCTTTCCACGCGTCTGTTTTTTTCTTTCTAATGTAGTTACGAGGGAGGACCAGTAGGATGCGCTACTACAAATTTGTGAGAGCGATACACCGAGATATGTGATTTCGCCCTGGTTTCATGATATTCCCGCCAAAGGAAGGCTTGTGGCCCAGGAACTATACCAGAAGCCATTGCATTCGACCGATTTACTGAGGCTCCTGTGATTGTGCAGTAGCGTGTTGTTAAAGTCAAGGGATTCCTCAACACTTCATTTGTCAAAACGAACGAAAAATGCAACATCGTCTGCATACGCAAAAACTTTTGTTTCAACATTGGCCAGCAAATATTTATGAATGATATTATTTTGTCAAGATGCTAAGGCATAAAGGCTCTAGGTAAAAGGCGAAAAGCATCGGAGAGAGTGGGCAGCCTGGCCTGACGGAAGAATTTATTCTAATTTTATCAGCAAGTATGTTATTGATGACGAATCGCGTTGAACTGTTTAAAAAGCAGAGTTGGATTCCTTCTAAAACTGTTGTTCCTACGTTGACGTGCTTGAGGAGCTGAAACAAAGATGAGTGGATTACGCGGTCAAGGGCTTTTCCTGAGATCTATTTGTACAGGTGCCACTTGTTCACTATTGTTTGACACACACTCCAGTATTGAGCTGGCAACACGCACATTTGTTTGGATAGCTCGGCCGCGTACCCCAAGGTTGGTGTTCACCTACACCAGCTTCTCTATTACATACTGTAGTTTTTCACTGAGTACTTTCGCATACATTTTATTATCGACATTGCACAGAGATATGGGCCTATAGTTTTCCATCTTTTTAAGGAATTCCGGATTTTGTTTTTGTGTGTCTGGTTCTAATGCCGTGTGTCCCTAGTAAAAATAAGGCGGAGAATTTCCTATACATAGGCTTCCTGAAATATAGTGAGCAAAACAGGTGATATGATATCTTAATATTTTTGTGTAAAAATCTCCATTTCGACCATTCAGTCCCATTCAGGAGAGACCTAATGGCGCCCTCCATTTTATTAAGAGATATCGGGCGGTCAATTAACTCTTAGCCTGCCTCGTCAAGGGTCGGCATTCGAGTTAACAACTGTCCAATTTCAGTCTTTTTTTTTTTTTGGGGGGGGGGGTATTGTTAACAAACAAAAAATATTTTTAAAATATTTGTTTGCACAAATATTTTAAAAATATTGTGCAAAACTGGTGGAAACATATTACGATCTGTCTTGTCTCGGTAACTGTGGATCCGTTGACGTTAATATCCACTATTTATTTTCAAAGCATATAGCGTCTTTTCAACATCTAAAGACCGCTTTGTAGGCTGACTCGCCATAGAGAAAGCGTTTTTTTTTTCGAGATTGAATTAAGGCAACTTAATAACTTTTCTGTCCTGTGCGGTTTTTTTTCTTTCTTGAAGTTGGGCTTGCGTTGTGTTGATGTCGTCGCTGTATGCACCAGGGTTTTGGCATTCCAGTTCAGTGTAGAGCTACTAACGACTTAAAGAGATCTTGCAGTTGTTGTTTATGAATATCTGACAAGATCGCGGAGCGTTCATTTGCGTAGTTTCTTTGTCTCTTGTTTAAAAATGTCCCATCTTTGCAAATATCTGCATGCCACAGTTCTTCGGAGTAGTGGTTAAATATTCGGGAATCCTTTTTGTGAAGTTCTGATCACTCGGGAGTTTCAGATTGAGCTTCGAGAACTCCCAGTGTTGCTGAATGCGTCGGTGTTTCCGTGAACCAATACAGGTTAATACTTAGCAATGGTAAAAATAAACAGTGGCTTAACGTAATAACTATTCGTAAAGTGATTTATATTACCAGATAGATTATATTCAAGCGTGCGACGGAGATTTTCTGGAAGTAAGTATAATGTATCGGTTCAACCTTTCTATAAGCGATATCAACAAGGTTATGTTCTTAAAGAATGCCCTAAAGAATAGTAGCACTTCTGTCATACCTAAACCGGTTACACCGATCAGTCGTCGCCATTACAAACACGGTTGAAATCACCCATTGCAACTAATGTTAGCAGCGTTTTAAAAAGTAATGGTAAAATCTCCAAAATGTGTGTTCTGTCTTTTAGAGTATTTGGAGCCTATAGGCAAATTAAACGACAATCTATCTCCCTTAAGCTAAGGTCGCATGAAATAAGACGGCCTCCCAGGTCAACTTAACACCCGGCATTAGAGTCACGAATATTGCGGTGAATCCTGTTCGTAGACTGTGCTTTTTATGATGTACGTAGCATGTGGCCCCGGCTTTAGGGGTTCAACTCGCGTCACGCAGAAGCTAATACACAAATTAACATAACTGCGAGACCCGTTCATGTAACAACCAGCGCCAAATAACAAGTGAATACCAATATACTTTTATCATTTGTATTTAGCTTCTGTTTGTCAGTTTACAGGATCGTATTGGTCTCTGAATTCAAAAGACACAAATGCTGCTACAAAAAAGGCGACAAATGTATTTGTTTTAGTATGAAATGTTGTATAAGCATTTTGTGAGCTCGTTTCTTCGCGATAGCAAAAAAGAAAAAAAAAAGAGACAACGTCGGTGCGAAGCACAGTCGATATAGACAAAGAACTCTGGGCCGTGATTAATGCGATTCTTTCACGACAGCATCCTCTTCCTATACGACTCGCTCGGGGGCCTGGTGTCGGAAACCCGAAAAGCGTTTCACCCAAAAGTCGTCCTCGGGGATCCCCCGTCCAGGCAGTGTAGAGGGGGAGGACAAGGCAGGAAGGAAGGTGGGGAGAGGAGGTTCGGAGTCAACAAGGAACACGTTTTTAGAGACCAGCGATTTACAGCAGCCCGAACGAAAGAAAGGCATTCCGGGCCTGGCCCTCGTCCCGCCGCGTTTACTTCGAGCAGACCTCCGGGGACCATTTGAGCGTCTACAGACTGGCGGGAGTGATCGTGAATACTTGCTGGCGTTTCTTTCTTATTTTTATTTTCCTCTCGAAATCAATTCTGCGACGTTTGTTCCTACAGTTTCTTGGGGCATGTATGGAACTGCGGCACCGACGCCACCTATGGTTGCCGACAAATTAAGAATCGCAGAGTGTGGTGAGTCTTGCTCATCTTCTCGCTTTATGGCCAAGGAACTGGTGGCATCCGCAAATGAGGACGCGCACGCACGAATCACCAAGCAAGGAGCTGGAACTTAGTGAGCCACGCCTTACGTTTCTTGAGTTTTCCAGCGGCTGCAGTTGGTCTAAACCAGTCTTGTCGACATTACTGTAAAGAAATAATATAATAAAATTACAATTACTCTCGCTTAAAAAGTGTTCAGTTCGATCGATTGAGTTGATGACTTACAAAGAAAAGTAATTCACAGCTACTTTAAAAAGTAACGGTTATACTTTTTTCATCACTCCAGATCTCCAAAACGAAATGTGTTTTTCTCACGATTTGAAAACAGGTCTTTTGTTATATACGTCACTGAATTAGAGTCGCGGAATAAAAAAAAAAAAGAAGAAAAGCAACTTACCTTCTCAATCCACCATTTCTTTTCAACACTTCTCTCTCTCTCTCACCTCCCAATTTCGGTAGATCTGTCACAGACATGTCAGATGTACCGAAATCTACCGAGATCTGCCGTTCTATCAGAGACCTGATTCAAAGGAATGAAACTTGTACAAGCAAAGGGAGACATCGGAAAGGTGAGAAAACGATAGTGAAAGTCACGAGTAACTTCAGTACTTCCAGAAGGAACGAGACCCCTCTCGCGATTACTTCCTTACAAAAGATGCATTCCAATGATCACAAGATTACTCCGAAAACTAATCGATTACAGGTAATTTGATTACTTGGTAAGAGTCCCATATAAGTCCAGTCTAAACTATTGTCACTGACACCGCGAGAAACGCAGATCATTTTATTATCTTCTGCCGGCAACGAGATTGCGGCACCAGCCGACGAGAACGCCGAAGAACCAATCACGAAGCGAGAACAGTGAATTAACATAATAGAACACGCCCGCGGGTTTCTTAAGCCTCTACTGACTATAGTGATGGCCGGTGAAAAATTCACCGTGCTCTTAATCGATTGTGTTTCTTTTTTTTTTTCTACACAGTGTTTCGAGGTTTGAAGAAACATTTCCCATAGGTGCGTATAAATTATGCTCTGAAGCGAATAGCGCCGCATCAATAGAAAGTTTTAGTAGATCGTTCCGACGAATCAAATAACAATACCCGATAATCCGCCGCCGCCTTTGCGGGCGCATCGTATCGTTATCGGGGGTATCAGAGGTATCCAGAGCGATCTCTACTAGAAACTCTCTAATTACGACCTTCGCCGTGCGAGAAAGAACACGACAAAAATAGTGGATCTCTCGACTGTAGTCACGATTGTATCGCGTTATGGTTGTTTGCTTCGGCGGTGTCTGCTCAGCTATGCAATTTCGTCTGCTTCTTTCGGCAGGAGTTGTGGTGACGTCAGAACGCCGAGCTCTGATTGGCTTTGATCAAAGGATAGTGGGTAGACCCTAAGGCAGCTTGCTTTGAGTTCTGTCTACCCACTATCACTTCAATCAGAGCTAATCGGAGTTCGGGGTTTTGACGTCAGCACAACTCCTGCCAAAAGAAGCAGACGAACCTGCGCTCCGCATAGTGCAGCGATCTGATTGGCTGAGGAGCGATCGCAAAGCCTCAGTAACACCGCTCACACGTCGTACAAAAAAACACACAAAAAAAACACGCTGTTCGCCGCAGATACGCTGAGAGAAGTGTCCGCGGACATCGCCTCACGCACGTTCGGAGCACATTGTCTGCTTTATACACCATAGTGTGATACGACCGTGTTTGCAGACAGTTTTGTTTTTATTACCACTTGTACACAACCGTCATACGAGCAAGAAACGCGGCTCGAACAGAGTCCGCAGAATGTTGTTTTGTCTTCTTATGATGTATTATGCCGCAGTCCCCCTGCTCATAAATCATACAAAAGAGAGTCAGTAAACTCTACCTTTTCTGTGGACACTATCATACAAAAGACAGTATCATAGACAATGTGTGAGGCGTGTTTCTTCCTCGAATGACGGTTCTAGGTCGTTCAAAAAAAATGTCTGCAGGCCTGTTTAAAGCCGACGTGTGTACGAAGCAAAGATGCTTAAAGAGACACTGACAGGGTATTTATGCTCGCCAAGGTTTTCATTTGCACACGACATATGGGAACCCAACTCCCCAGAACACAGGCTCGAAATTCGTTTTCTTTCCGCCCAAAAACCGGCGATCGAGAAGCGGCCGGTTTGAGTCGCGCTCACTCTCTTCTTTGTGGTCACGTGCTGTTCTCCGTGGTTTAGACACAACCACAAAAGATAATCCCAGTCGCGGGTTATTTAAAGCGCACGCTCAATGACAAAAATAGACCAAACAATATAATACCCATCTTTTGTAGCTTCTAAAAAATGCAAATACGTTGATTGAAAAAAAAGTAGCAGAGCCACGTGACTTCCGGTAACTTTCTCCTTTTCTCCATTTCTTCTTCCTCCCCAGTCCAGCTTCGGTTTCGGTTTCGAACAGTTGCATTTTCTGACTTTATAAAAAAATATACGAGTATTGATTGGGCAGTCTTCCGACTATGGTGCCCAGAGCGCGTCTTCGACTAATGTGTTTAGCGCCCTAAGCTGCCCATACATCAAAAGTGGTCCCGAAGTCGTAACAAATGACGTCACAAAAGTCGAAGTGTCATGCTGTTGCATGTCGCGATCCTGGTGGTTGGTCGTAGAAATGCTAACGAGAAGGTTGCGAGTATCACAACTGAACGCGAGTGTCGCTGTCGTCACGGCGTCCCAACTTCTGGCTGACGAAGCTTCCGTGGACTGCCAAACTGGAGAGCGACCTGCCGCAGAACAGGCGTCTGCCACATACACCCACCACTGTTGGGACACCGCCAGGATTGCGACCGGCGACAGCATGACACTCTTATGACGTCATCAGGCGGAAATCGAGGGACCACTTTTTTGGACGCGGTAATCACACCAGTTGGAGTCGCGCTCAAGGCACCATACATCGTCAGCATAATGGATGGCCTGGCAATAAATAAAAATAAAACATTTTTGGGGGTCGAAGAATGTTAGTGTCCGCAGACGAGTCTGCTGTCGTCACGTCTGTAACGAACACCGTCTTTTGTATGATATTCGAGCGGTGTGACTACGGCAGTTTTGTACGCTATTTATTTTACGAGGAATCGATTACTTTTCGCAGTAGTTTTATAATCATTGGATTAGATTAATTCGGTAGAAGCCATAAGAGTAATTTGATTACTTTGGAAAGTAATATGAAATGATTCCTAACCGTTACTAATTTCCCTCTGCCCTTGCTAGTGGCGCGCCATTTGATTCCCAATCTTGCTAGCAAGCAATCCGCGATCCAAGTCTGCGACAAGGAGGATGGTCTGCATGAAGTGCTGGACACGTGAGATTTCGGAATCCGGCGATTATAATCCAATATTCGACAACACGAAAGGCTCGTTTTCGAAAATCTAAAGTAATTGTAAAAAAAGATGACTCTTTCTTTTTGACGAACGGCTAATTACTTTTCCTCTCGGGTAATCAAATAATTTAATAGGATACTTTTTACCAAGAGTAATTGTAATTGTAATTTATTACCTTTTTTCAGGAACGGGTACAAGACTGGATTATGGCTTTATCAGTGGGAGCGCCGCTTAAAGGGATGCTGAACCAAACATTTCAGTGTCTATAACAAGTGGCGCACGATCTTTCCACGAGCCAGCAGCCACCGGTGTGTGCAAGCAAACGGAACGAAATTGACGTCATCATATCCCCCATTCACGCTTAATAAGCGTGAATGGGGGATATGGTGCTCAGGGACACACCACGTCCATCGCTTCCTATAGGCTGTGAGCGACTACAAAGGTCATCAAGTTTCACATCGACTTCTTTTAACAATCCCGAGAGGCCGAAAGCGAGAGAAAAGGGGGAGAGTGAAAGAGAGGAGGAGAGGTGAGAGAATTAATGGGAGATTACTCGGCATTTCCATGCTCGGGGCCAAGATGAAGCCCGGCGGCACACTTCCCGCTCGCCATTTACATCGGAGAAGCTCGGCTATGAATCGATACGCGCTCCTGGACAACGCGCTGCCCTCGGCCCCGTCTGTTAGGCCACCGGTCCGTAGATTCATTAACTTCTCGTCAGTTCCCGCTTTCCCCATTTCGAACCACTTCAGAGCCTCTGTACGCGGAGGGAACAGCTGGTCACCGACCAATCATCGCTCCCTGCAGCGCGCAATAAAATTAAAATAAATACTTCTAAGCGGAGAGTGCGTTTTCGGTTCGATTCGCTGACTACTTCTCGTAAAATGTGTCTCGGCCGAGCGTAAATGTAATTCCGGACAACTCCTTCAAACTATCGACGGGAAAATCTTGCAGATCGTTGAGTCCACGCGTGTCTTACATTCAGGCTCAATTTTTCTTTTATCAAGAATATCCTCCAATTGAGCCAAAGACCGTTGTGCTGCATCGCATCACTTATGCCCGAGTTTTCCTCGAGCGGTAAGTAAACGAAAAAGCCGAAAACAGGTGCAGCATGCACGCGAAGGTACGTTTGGCAAGCTTGCACTACATCGGTGCTCCCAAAGTAAACACTAGTGATTGCAAACTTGACAGCGGTACATTTTTGGCGCGCATGCTGCACATGCTTGAGGCTTGTTGGTGTCGGTTGTTATTCTTTTTCGCTCTATAGCGGGACTATACTTCGTTTCAGCTTGGGTCCAGACGCAGCCGATGCTACGAGCGCGAGCATGTGGCCCTGAACAGTGCTTGCACTGCACGAGCGCGCGTGCTTGGCAGGGACGCTGAATGCCCGGGAGCTCGCGCTTGTAGCATCGGCTGCGTCTGGACCCAAGCTGAAACGAAGTTGGGTTATTAGAGCCACAGGAGAAGCTACTCCTCAGTGCAGCAACCAACGTTACTAGAACAACTCAGTCGGGAAACTGCCTTCGAGCCTGCTTTGAAAAGGTTGCTTCGATTCGTACTCCAGAACCGGACTAATGGCGATCGCAACGCCGCCATTCCTAAGCAACGGCCTACTCTGGGAACTGCACATCTGCATCTATCGGTTCAGGACGAATCACGCAAGGGCCGGTGGCGCCACCTCGCATTGCTCTTTCGCAGTAGCAATAAAAATTAATTTTTATATTTTGACTAGTCGCTAAAGGGTGGCGTTGTTATCGTATTTAGTTTGGTCTCGGTGGATGCAAGCGGTCCGGGTTTCGAAGGCGGGTTTCCCAACTGAGTGTTTTAAAGGGTACGGAAACGAAATTCCACCGCTCATGTTTCAGCTTTAATGTGCTGCATGTTGCAGCAAAACCTCAAAAATACCAGTCTTTGGTTGAAAGGCACAAGAGAACTAATTCTAAGGCTAGTTAAACGATCTTTCAATGTGCACCCGGTGGATGCATCTGGAGGGTAATCTAGCAACATTAGGGAACTTGCTACGTAGTCATGACGTAGCAAGTCCCATCGAGCACCGCCGCTCTTTTAAATTCAAACTTTTCCTTTTTAGCTTTCCTCCTCAACTCACAAATCGCGCATTGTACCAAACAGTTCAAGAAGACGGAAAGGAGGGTCTTCCCTTTTTGTTCGGACCCTCGTTTGCGTACCCGGACACAGCCCTTCTCCCCTAGAAGATTAGCCTTATGATTGCAATGCAATTGAATGCAGATTTGCAAGCCAGCTCGACAAGAATGACGAAAATAATCCCTAGAGAAGGGGAACAAGAGGGACAAAGGACAAACACAAATCTCCAAACACAGCCCGTCGCTCAAAATTTGGACAAAACTTGATTTTCCCACCCCGTTCACCCCTACGCTGACAGTACTGTGGAAGCTACGTGCTCCTTGGGCCAGCCACACGATCGTCATTCCACGGGTACTTTGAACGGCTCGGTTGTAACGTGTTGACGCTATTAGGAAGTTTTAGCAGGTCGTTTCCACACCAACGGTTCGTCCTCGAACCCATCAAAGACGCCACAGCACATGCGCGCGCGAGCCGTTCTCGACGGCTCTATACATTTTTCGTTTAGCCTCGCACCCAGCCACGTTGTCCCCGTATCCGGTATGCGTTCCGAACAAAAAGCAAGAGATTACGGCCCAGAACAAGTAAAAAAGTATAGAAGGGACATAACAAGAACGACTGACGGTTGCAATTAAAATGTTAACACGTTCTACTGTCGACGCGAGAAGAAAGCGATGTTTTCACGCATACCGGAAGTTCCAGAATTAAAGATGGCGGCGCCCACGTAGAAAAGGTCTATACTAAACAGGAAAAAAAAACCTATAGGTAGCTCCTTTTATATGACGCACCGACGGAGAATTTAGGAAAGAGGTCGCGACTTATGCAGCAAAAAACAGATTATATTGATATAGGGAGATCAAAAAAGAGAAGAAAAACTAAACCTAAAAAAGACGAAACATAGTAATCCCTGTGTCGTTCACAAAATAAAAACGCGCATCGACGTTTGCTCCTTGTGAAACTCCTAAAGCCAAAGTCGCCCTGCTCATATATCATACGGTGTCCCTGCAGACATATTAGGGAGTTTTAGCAGGTCGTTTCCTCACGAACGGTTCGCCCACGAACGGATCGTCGACGCCACTGCGCATGCGCGCGCGAGTCGCTCGGGGCGTCGGGTGGCTCTTCTCGTTCGTTTCTCCCATTTAGGACACAGGAGACGTCACCGCAACGCAGCCAGCACCGTTCACAACCCGGGTAAAAAAATATGGCGGTCGGTTTGGCGATTGACTTCGCCGACCAGCCGAGCGTTAGGCTTAGGAAAGAGGAGCTGATTTGCCATCCTGTAAAGGCTGGTTCTCACATGCAGCGAAGCGCTTATGCTAGCGCTCCTCACGTGCCGTCAGCTACTTATCGTCTGCCATGAGCAACAGTTTTGACGGTGAGATACAAAGCTGGTGAACGCTGCCGTCAGCACGCGCTTAGCGCGCGGTTAGCGCTACGTTTGTAGCGCTCCGCTGCATGTGTGAACAGGCCTTTAGTCTGCTTCATTTGAGAGGTTGAACAAAATCATTTCGAGGGCTGCTCACAACGGTAAGCGATCGTGAATGCTGTAAACTGCGCATGCTAGTAAATTTTTCCGATCTGCGGGCAGACTAGCTGCCATGGCGACGGCAAACGGACGAATTCATTTGCTTCGACGGCACAAAACTCGAGCGATCGTTGAAGTTCAAGATGGCGGAGACACAACCACATACCTTTACGGTCGTTCAGATACTTTTTACTCTATCTTGCTTCGTTGTTCTTGAAATTCCGACCGGCAAATGTTACGTCGGCCGTCTTGTTTATATCAGTAGTACCCCCTAAACACAAGCCGCCACGGATTTACACAATGCAGAACGTTTCACATGTTTACTAGAAGATGGCGCCACTGTTCAATCACAATCATCATCATCGTTTACACGGTTGCGCCAGTTTCACGATTCGCTAAAATATGGCGAATTTCATGTACGGTTTCACGGAACGGACCACGTGCACCTTTCGTGATTTCAGTACCGTGGGCTCGAAAAACGACTCGTCAAAACTCCCTATTGACACCACCACCGCAACGCTGGCAACGCCACCAGCGGCAAAGCTCATCACCACGTTAGCTTCGCTACGTCACGAATGCGGGAATCTTTCTTTTTCTGTTTATGTTTGCGCCGGATATCCCATGACGCATCGCACTCTTAGTTCGCTTCTCTTTGAGCGCTTGCTCGAGTGCACCGTTTGGAACGACAAATATAGCCAGTCGTTCGCGATACAAACGTGCTATTATCCTTTACGGTTCTTATCCGTCATGCATGACTCATTACCAAACAAAGTTTAAATATTTCAATTTGCGTTTCCTTTCCCCTTTAATAACGTTGGTAGCAACACTTCAGACATCGATGGATGGATGGATGTATTATGGATGGATGCAACACCGAATGTAGAGAGAGTTTAGTCAATTGGAGGAGCTGGCAAAGCCTGGGTTGTGCACCAGAAGCAGAAAGAGGGCTTGACATGCTCTCTTGGCCAATCAGAAGCCCAAAAATAATCATCTAACGAGAAACAGTTTTAAAGGGGCCCTGCAAGGACTTTTTAGTGTTTTTTTCATTTTCACCGAACCTGAGCGCGCTGAACGTAGAAGCTTAATGAAACTTTTCTTTTCTCAAATTTCGCTTTATTTTAAAAGTTATAAGAAAATTAAAATTACACAAAAAAAAAATAACCTCCTTCATGGCGTCTTTGGCCGCTTGAGTGGCCGTGAACTAGAGGAGGGAGTAGTGAGCTCAGCGAGCGCTCACGGCTGCCGCACTCCGTGTCGACGGCTCGAGAGGGCGCCACTAAAGCCTGTTCTAGATAGGCTGTATGAAGGTGGCAGCCAGGGCGGCTCGCATCGCATTTGCTGCGCGATTAAACACTAATTCGGCATGACACTTCATTGGTCACAAACGACAGCAAACACGGGGTAATGATCATTTCAGAACGGGAGCCACTTCGCGCTGCCATACCGCCAAACGGCCGACAACAAGCCAAACCTGCGCCAAAGGCCTTCGAACGCTCGGAATCGGTCGGCTCCTGGAGTCCGTAAACGACCGCAGCGCCACCGCGTACATCAGGACCTTTCTACACTCGCCGCTCGTCGGTGCCCGATCCCACTACACCTTTCTAGTATGCGCCGTCTTTTTTACCGCTTGGTGGCGGGTATGTCGACGGGTCATTTCTGATTTCCGGAGTTTATGAACTGCATTTTTTTCTGATCTAAAATACTGAACAAAACTAACAAATTGAAACGGTTCGCGCCACTTATATTTTGTATTTCGACGAAAAAGAAGCTTTTAGCGGCTCTGACCACTAGTAAGCCCAGGACCATATACCTCACATTTTACGCGCTTTCGGCACCGCAGGTGGCCCCCGTAGGTGAACGAGGTTACCGCCTTGTCCGGTTAAAATATGACGCACAGATATTTGGTTACTCTCTCCGTGCCCGCTGGCTTGCCAGAACCCCAAGAGACGTGGAAACCGCAAAAAGAAAGTAGACGCTTAAATACGATTGCAGGGCCCCTTTAATAAGCGCGTAAGAGGTAAATGTAATAACTTTTCATTGTTGAAAATATGTCGCAAGTGACATTTCGATTATGATCGTGCAATAAGATGGACGAACCGAATGTGTCGCTCCAATTATGTTTCGCTCTAACGGAGTCTGACTGCTCGGGCGGCAGATTTCCGGCCCGCGGCGCCTGACTTACGAATGACGTCGATCGTTCTGCTAGATTTTTATTTTGCATGACCGTGACCGAAAAATCACATGCACCATATTTTCAGTCACCGAGAGTTACTCCGACGCACCTATTAATTTTGTGTCTCACGACTACCGCCAGGGTATTATTCGCGGTTTTCTGGTTGGCCACATCTGAATTTGTAAAGACGCCCTGGAACACGCCCAGCCCGCTTTCGACCAATACGACTCTGATGGATGCTAATGGCTGTACCTTTTATAACGGGCAGTATCTTGCACCACCTCTCCTTGGTACTCGAGATTAATGTTGGCAGTTTTTTTAAGCTTTATCAGAAAGCGCATGAAACGTGTTTTCGTCCTATATAACTGCTAAAACGCTCCACAAAAAACAAACAAAAAAAAACAGTGCGTGGTTTGGCACCATATATAGAGCTCAGGAAGTATTTAAATCTCAACGATCGCCAATGGAACCCGCTGTGCAAAAAGCACCATAATGGCGGCACCCGCCAAAGAAAAAATCAATAAAGTCAAGGGTTTCAGCATCACTTTGGTTTAAAGATGATGGAAGCTTGAAAACATATTATCTTTAAATACACACCCTCAACGTTGAAAGACTGACATTCGTCTTACTCACGTCGTTGAAAGCAAAATTAATTCCACCAAGGACGCCGTGTTAAGTGTTCCGCCAATCGCGTAAAACCGACACCTCCTAGAAACTATAGCCTACGTTCCCGCTCCGTGACGTCAGTGTAACTAGGCTTGCAGAGCGGAAAAGCGACAGTCGGCTGGAGGCTGGGCTTTGGGGTGGCGACGCGCTGGCGGGGTGGCCTGTAGGTTCCATTGCAAATATAGGGTGACGGAAATACCCAGGCGTGATCTCAAATGGGCCGTAAAAATCACCGCCTGCACGTAGCAATCTTACCTTTTCGACAAAGGTGTATTTCACAGGTCGGTTTCTTTATGTAAAATTACGAAGCGAAGCACCCTTTCGGTAAAAATAGGGCCAAAACACTTGACAGTTCCAAAGGCGGATGGCGACGCAGACGACCGAGTCGAGTGGCGGGGCGCGTTTGGCGCACGTATTGATAGATGGCGTCGGGAGCAGTGTCGCAGGAAGAAGCCGGCCAGTGAGAAAGCAGACGACACGCAGATGAAATCCGTCGGCAGCAAAACACGCCGTCATTCTGCAACCGCGTATATTTGTTTTACTTCAAGATTTGGGCACATTACAAACAGATCATCTTTATTATGTAATACGTTTTTTCACCTTACGTCCAAGCGCAGCGGATGTTACAAGCCATCGGAGCCAATCCAAGGCCGTATGAGTGTCACGTGACCTCAGAGAAGGGGCACAACGACGCGCGAAGAGCGTATCATGGTCTGCGTCCACAGTACGAGATTGGCTAGGATAGCTCGTGGCGTCCGCTGCGTACGGACGTAGGGTGAAACGAAGTATAGTAGACCGCGGTCGTCGCGAGCAGTCTTGATTAGAGTTCAGCTTATACAGGAACACTAGTCTCGATACGGAGGTAGCGCCATCTACCAATACATGCGCAAAACGGTTCCCGCATTCGACTCGGTCGTCTTCGTCGCCGCCACCTGTTGACCTTGTCAAGTTTTTGGCACCATTTTTTACTGAAAGGGAGCTACGCTTTGTAATATTACGCAAAAAAAAAAACGACCTGTATAGTACACTTTTGACGAAAAGTTTAGATTGCCACGTGCAGGCGCCTATTTTCACGGCCAATTTTAGATCGAGCCTGGTTATTTCAGTCCCCTATACTGTACAAATGTCACTTACCTGAGCGTGAAGACGACGTAATTAATCGAATTGCAGTTTTTATAAAAGGAAGTCCATATAAGACTGACTTTTAGGGTTCACTATGAAGTCACGATAACCGAAAACACTTATGCTAAATATTAGCGATTACACCTTTTCCACAAATATTTAGCTTGATCTTCTTCATAAAACCAAATCCCTTCTCTGTAATCACATATGTTTTAGTCCGAAACATATTTTTTCTCGCCCATGCTTACCACACAACTGCTCAATATGTAAAATGGTATGTTATGCCTGACTTCTTTTAGGTGGTTTCCTGAAAGATAACATAAAGGTAGCAGAACGCTCCCCACCTCCCGCTACAAATTAGACGGGAAAATGTGCGAAAATAAGTGAAGGTGTGCTACTTAAGGTATCATTTGTTTTGCTTAAATGGTTAGTTTTAAAATAGTTAAACAACCAAATGCGACACAAAATGTGACTGATCGACTACGTGTCCTGAGGTCACCATGTAACCAATAAACGTGACAAAATGCATACCTAGTTCGTCTCCATGAGACAACTTACTTTTTTGCCTCCGTCTCGGGTTTTAATATGTCAGTCTACAGAGATGTCTTAATTTCTTCAGAGATTTCTTCTTTTTCTTTTTTAATCAAGCTTGTCTTTTTTATTTTTGGCTAACACAGACAGTCATTTTTTGGGGGTTTGAACATACCTTGCATCCTGCACCGAGGAATAATTTTCTCCTTGCGCACATTGCAGGGATGAATGTTATACTCCGTTCACTTGTTCTCGTAGTGCGGAAGAACCTTTTAAAGCAGCGACTTCGTGCTCTCATGTCTTTCTTATTGGCTGCAGTCTCAGCTTAAAGCCGGGTCCATACTGCTCATACATCATACGAAAGGGGGTCTGGAAACACGAGTCACCGCAATATCCGTGGTTCGAATGCCTCGCGCCAAGTTTCCTAGTTGAACTCATTGGCATGCGGCATTCGAAGCACGGATCTGGCAGTAACTCGTGTACGAATCCGATATGCACACTGTCTTTTGTGCAATGTATGAGTAGTGTGTCCCCGGCTTAAGGGAGAACGGAGTATAGTCGACGACGTGTGGATGAGTTTAAACATTGCTTGAGGTGTATGGTCGCTTACACTAGTGCCCAACTCTTCGAACCCTGGTAGCGTAGTTAGTGTCAGGCTTCCAACAACGTTTCGTTGATCACGTAACCGCAAGAACTGAGCGATGTGCTGGGGCGATCTAAGCTTGTTCACAACAATTTCCGCGTGCATCACCACAATGAGGACAAGTTGTGTTGGAAGGTGCAGTCCCTCTTGATTTGAAAACGTATGTCAGGTGATAAACCACTGCATGCATCGTGAGGAAAAGTTTTCTCCAAAACCAACGTTCTTCGCAGTATTTACATTTTAGTGTCTTCACAGCCACAGAGGCCAAGTATTCAACTACGCAGCTCAGGATAGAAGTCTTGGATGACAGCACTGCTAAATCATAGTCGGTGATGTCGAATTCAAAAACTATAACACAAAACAAAATTCTATGCGAAGAACGTTGGTTTTGAAGCTTTTTCTCACGTGCATGCAGTGGTTTATCACCTGACATACGTTTTAAATCAAGAGGGACTGCACTATGTCTATTTATTGACGTTTTTTGAAATTGTTGTGCCAAATTTTGGCTTACGCTCAGTTCTTCGCAGTACATCAACGAAAGTTGTTGGAAACCTGATATAACTACGCTACCAGGGTTCGAAGAGTTGAAGCACTAGTGTAAGCGACCATACACCCTCAAGCAATGTTTTAGTAATCCGCACGTCGTCGACTATACTTCCGTTCTCACCAAACCGGGACGCACTTCTCATACATTGCACAGAACGTGTGCCGGTTCATACGAGTTACTGCCGGATCCGCTCTTTCGGAGTCTGCCGCATGCCCAATGAGTTCAACTAAACTTGGCGCGGAATTCGGTCAATGACCACGGGTGTGCGGTGACTTCGGCAAGACCTACCTACTCGTATGATGTATGAACAGTATGGATTTTTAAGCTGAGACTGCGTAATAAAGACATGAAGCCTGAAATTTCTGCTAAGAGTTCTTCCACACTACAGAACAAATGAGCAGATGCCAACGCATAAGTGAAGAAATGACTGTCATAATGATGAAAAAAAAAAAAAGTAAACTTGATTAAAAAGAAGAAGAAATGAAGAAATTAAGACATCTCTATGGACTGACATGTAAAACGAGACAAAACAAAAGTAAACATGGGAGACTGAAACTAGGTATGCATTTTATCACGTTTATTAGTACATAGTGACCTCAGAACACGTAGTCGATCAGTCGATTTTTATGTCGCATTTAATTGTTTAACTATTTTAAACCATTTAAATAAAACAAATGATACAAACACACCTACACCCTCGCACATTCCCGTCTAATTTGTGGCGCGAAGAGGTGAAATACTACCTTTATGTTATCTTTCAGAATTACTAAAGAAGTCAGACATAACATACCATTTTATATTGGCTGGATTGCGTGGTAAATACATGGGCGAAGAGCAGTTTAAAACATATGTGATACAGAGAGGATTTGGTTTTATGAAAATGAATCAAGCTAAATATTTGTGAAATGTAATGACTAGCATAGAGTGTTTTCGATTTATCGGCTGACCATAGTGAACCTAAAGAATCAGTCTTATGGACTTTCCTTTATAAAGACTGCAATTCGATTAGTACGTCTTCGCAGCATGACATTTAATACAGTATAGGGGACTGAAATAATCCCGATCAGCCTGAAAATAGGCGCCTGCGTAACGTCAACTTCGTCAAAGTGAACTGCCCAGGTCGTTTTGCGTAATATTACAAACGTAACTCCCTTTCAGGAAATAATTGTAAAGCCTTGACAAGATCAACTGCAGATGGCGGCACGACCGAGTCGAATGCGGAATTTGCGTATGTGGTAGATGGCGCTACCTCCGGCTAGTGTTCCTGTATGTAATTCTAATCAGACTTTATGCGACGACCGCGGTCACTACTATACTCCGTTTCTGCCACGTCCGTACGCAGCGGACGCCACGAGTATCCTAGCCAATCTCGTACTATGAACTTTAGATTATGATGCACTCTTCGCGCGTCGTTGTGCCCTTCTCTAGTCATGCTGTGCGCTTGGACGTAAGGTGAAAAGGCGTATTGCATAATAAAAGATAGTCTGTTGTAATATTAGCAAATCTTGAGTAAATTTCCGCGTTGGGCGACAGCGTTTTGCTGCCGACTGGGTGAAATCTGCGTATCGTCTGCTGGCCAGCCAACTCCTGCGACACTGCTCCCGACGCCATCTATCAATACGTGCCAAACGCACCCGCCACTCGGTCGTCTCGTCGCAAATCCGCCTTTAGAGCTGTCGAGTGTTTTGGCCTATTTTACCGAAGGGTATGCACTCGTAATTTCCATGAAAGAAACCGACCTGTGAAGTACCTTTGTCGAAGTAAGATTACTACGTGCAGGCGGCGTGGGTCACGCCTGGGTATTTCCGTCACTAACGCGTGGAACACTGCAGACGCGCCAGCGCGTCGCCACCCCAACCCGGCTATCGCTTTCCGCTCGCAGAGCTAATTACGCAGACATGGAGCTATGGATTTGCGATTGGCGGAACGCATAACGCGGCGTCACTGATGGGGTAGCCGGCGGCGTGGTAAGACGAGATGTCGATCTTTCAACGTTGAGTGTGTATTCAGATAATATGTTTCAACTTCCATCATCTTTAAACTAAAGTGATGCTGAAATTGCCATTTAATGATTTTCTTTGAGATGCAGCGGGATTCCATTGGCGATAAATTGAACAAATACTCCCCTGAGCTCCATATGGCAAACCACTTGCCTCGATTTTTTTGTTTGTTTTAGCAGTTATATAGGACAAGAGCACGTTTCATGCGCTTTCTGATAAGCTTAAAAAACTGTAACATTAATCTCAGTACTAGAGGAAGGTGGGTAGATACTACCCGTGTAAGTACGAATTATCCATCAGAGTCGTAATTGAGCATCGTATTCCAGAACTTGTCTTACAAATTCAGATGTAATAACCAAAACCATGGCATGCAAGCGGCAGCTGAATCGTGAACACAAAATTAATAGGTGCGTCGGAAAGCACTCTCGGTGACTAGATGAAGTATTTTCGGTCGCGATCATGCAAAATAAAATTTGGGCGATCGACGTCATTCGTAAGTCAGGCGCCTGGCCAAGCTGTGAGTCAGACTCCGTTAAACGAATAATTTGGAGCGACACATTCAGTTCGTCAAATCTTATTACTTTGATCATATCGAAATAATCACCCGCGACCTGTTTCAACAATGAAAAGTTATTACATTTACCTCTTGCACTTGTATTAAAAGGGGCCCTACAATCGTATTTAAGCGTCCTGCCTCTTTTGCGGTTTCCGCGTCTCTTGGGGTTCTGGCAAACCAGTATTTTGGGGAGGAATGGCTTAAATAATGCCGTGTATTGCCGGACAAGGCAATGACTCACGGGGAGCCACCCGCGGTGCCGAAAGCGCGGCAAAAAAAAAAAGATGTAGTCATATGTCCGCAGATTTACTTTGGATAGTCAGAGCCATACTTCTTTTTCGTCGAAATACAAATATAAATTGAAATAACAAAACCGTAGATCAGAAAAATGCAGTTCATAAACTCAGACAAGTGACCGTCGACCAACGTAAAGACGGCGCATACTAGAAGTGAAGTAGTGGATCAGGTGGCGCCTCAATGTAGAAGGTCCTGGACAATACGCGGTGGCATACGGTCGTTACGGGCTCAGAACCGACCAGGCGTTCGAAGGCTGGCTTGGGGACTGGCTTGTTAACCTCGGCCGTTTGTAGCGGCGCGGCTCCGTTCTGAAATGATCATTACCGTGTTCTGTCGTTGTGACAATGTCAATGCCGGAGCCAATGTTTAATCGCGCAGCCTATACTTGCTCCCTGTAGCCTATCTAGAACGGGCTTTATCAGCGCCTCAGCCGTCGATGCGGCGCAGCCGTGGCGCTTCGCTGAAATCACCCCTCACTCCTGAATTCACGGCCAGACGCCGTAATGAAGGTTATTTTTTTGTGTAATTTTAATTTTCCTTTTAAAATAAGCTAGCGGAAAGAAAGTTTCGATGCTTTCTACATCCAGCATATTTCGAAAACCGTGAAGAACAAAACACTTTGAAGACGCTTATTAGATGATTATTTTGGGCTTCTGATGGCCAAAGAGAGTATGTCAAGCCCTCTTTGCTTCTGGTGCACAACAGAGCTGCCAGCTTCACCTGTTAATATCTCTACATTCGGTGTTGCATCCATCCATAATACATCCATCCATCAGCGTTATTAAAATTTTTTTTTTAGAGTGAAAATATTTAAACTTTGTTTGAGTAATAGTCATCACATGACAGATAAGAACCGTAAATAATAACACGTTTGTATCGCGAACGACAATATATTTGTCATAAAATTTAACGGTGCACTCGAAACGAAAATCTCAAAGGAAAGCGAACTATGATAAATGGGACTATCCGGCAAATAAACATAAACAGAAAAGAAATTCCCATTCAATGATGGCGTTGCCGAAGTAATCAATAGGAGTTTTGACGAGTCGGCCGAAATTTGTACTAGAAATCACGAGATACGTAGTCATTCAATGAAACATGAAATTCGCCATATTGCCGGAATTGAACTACAGCGCAACCGTGTAAACAATGATGATGACAATGATGAAATTTGAGTAATATATCTCCCAATAAACATGTAACATTTATACAATGTAATCCGTAAGCGCTTGTGATTACTGCAATATAAACCCGACGTATTTCAAGAACAACGAAGCAAAGATAGAAGTAAAAAGTATCTGAACGGCCGTAAAGATATGTGTTAATGTCTCCGCCATCTTTAGACTCAACGATAAAATTTTGAAGCTGCCCGTCGAAATCGCAAACTGCCATCGCCATGGCCTTAATCTGCCCGCAGATCAGAAAAATTTACTAGCATGCTGCGGGCCCCACGTATTCATCGCTTCTCAAATGAAACGAGACTAAAGACCTGTTCACACATGCGCGGAACTTGCCTACAAACGTAGCCTTGCGGCAATAGCATTCCTCTCACCGTCAAAACTATTCATAACCTTGATAAAAATGCTGGCAGGCGCGAGGCGCTAGCGCTTCGCTGCGTGAGCCAGCAACACAGGATGGCTCCTCTTTCTAGCCTAACGCTCGGCTGTCGGCGAAGTCAATCTCTGTTTTTATATTTTTTTTTACCCGGAATTATACAATGTCCCTAAATGGAGAACAGACGGAGAAAACCACCCGACGCCCCGAGCGATGCACGAGTGGCGTCGACGATCCGTTCGTGGGCGAAAACAAAATTCATTGACCTGCTAAAACTCCTAATATGTCTGCAGAAGGAACTCCTCCGTACATGATATGAGCAGGTGAGCACGAGGAACAAGCGTCGATGCGCGATTTTATTTTGTGAACGACACAGGATTACTTATGTTTCGTCTTTTTTTAGGTTTGTACCAATACTCTTTTTTGATAAATATATCAATATAATCTGTTTTACTGCATAGGGATCGCAGACCTCTCTAAATTCTCCGTCGATATCATATAGAGACTACCTATAGATTTTTTTTCCTGTCCCAATATAGACCTTTTCTACGTGAATATCTTTAATTCTGGAACTTCCGGTATGCGTGAAACATCGCTTCATTTAAGGCAATGTTAACATTTTGAACATGCCCTTCTACTTTTTTACTTTGTTCTGGGCCGTAATCATCTTGCTTTGTTCAGAATACCTTGCAGATTGCAGACAATGAAAACGAATGCAACAAAAAAACGAAAAATGTATAAACTTTTCATCGGAAACAGCCTCGCGCGCGCATGTCTCTAATGTCTTTAATGGGTTCGAGGATGACAATGAAACTGCCTGCTAAAACACTTCTAATAGCGATCAACTTTTGTTACAACCGAGCCGTTCAAAGTGCCTTGATGGAATGACGATCTGTGAAAAGCTGAGGAGCGCGTAGCTCCACGAGCAATGCAGCGTAGGGGTGAACGAGGTGGAAAATCAAGTTTTGTCAAATTTTGAGCGACAATATTCTTTGAGAGATTTGTGTTTGGTCCCTCTTGTTCCCGCTCTCTAGGGATTATTTCGTCATTCTTGTCGAGCAACTTGCAAATCTGCATTCAATGCATTGCAATCATAAAATTTAATCTTGAGAGAAGGGCTATTAATCAGGTACGCAAACGAGGTCCAGACAAAAAAGGGAAGACCTCCCTTTCCGTCTTCTTGAATTTGTTTAATTTTAATTAAATCATTTGGATGAGTTGAGGAGAAGTTTAAACTAAAAGAGCACCGGGCTCTCCGATGAGACTTGCTACGTCATGACTACATGTAAATTTAGATTACCCTCGAATGCATCCGCGAATTTTGATGAATCGTTTAACCTTAAATCTTGTGCCTTTCAACCAAGAGATTTGGTATTTTTGAGGTTTTGCTGCAACATGCAACATTAAGCTGAAACATGAGCGGTAGATACCCCTTTAAAACACTCAGTTGAAACCCGCCTTCAGACGCTGCATCACCGGAACAAACTAAATGCGATGGCAACGCCGCCCTTTAGCGGCCTGATCAAAATATAAAATTAATTTTTTATTGCTACTGCGGAAAAGAGTATGCGGATACCAGCCGCCATGTTCGTCTGAACCGATAGATGATTCCCAGGTAGCCGCTGCTTAGAATGGCAGCGTTACCGGATACAAACCGGCAACCTTCAAAGCAGGCTCAGGCAGTTTCCCGACTGAGTTGTTCTTCTTTAACGTTAATTTGCTACGCTGAGTAGCCACTGTGGCTCTATTAACCTAACTTCATTCAGCAGGTCCAGACGCAGCCGATGCTGCAAGCGCGAGCTCAGGCGATAACGTCCTATAAACACGCGCTCATGTCTGGCACTGTTCAGGCACCCGCATGCTTCGCGCTCGGCAAATCTGGACGAAACAGGCAATACGCATATCCCTAAACAGCGACACCCAACCGGCAACCTCAAGCGTGTAGCGCCAAAAATCTGCCGCTGTCAGAGATTGCAATCACTAGTCTGGGAGCACCGATAATGAATGCCTTTGCCACCTTCGCATTCGCATCTACCTGACACACTTACAACTCGAAAATCGAATAAACGATGCAACACAACGATGCTAGCTCAATTGGAGATATTCATGACAAGAAAATTGAGCCTGAACGCATTGAACTCAACGATGCAGATTTTCCCGTCGTCATTTTGAGGATTATCCCGGAACATTTCGGCCGAGACACATTGGTAAGCGAATCAGACGAAAACACACTCTCCCGCTAAATGTTATTTTTAATTTTATTGCGCGCCTGCGGGAGCGATGGTCGGTGACCAGCTGTTCCCTCCCGCGCTCTGAAGAAAGACTCTGAGGCGAAATGAAACGAGAGTTAATGGAATCTACGGACCAGTGGCGGAACGGGGCCAGAGGGCAAGCGCATTGAAATCCAGGAGCGCGTATCAATTCATAGCCAGCAAAAATTCCCGATGTAAATGGCAACCGCCGGGGCTTCATCTTGGCCCCAGTAACCAAATAATCTCCCATTAATTCTCTCACCTCTCTCTTTTCTCAGTATTAAAAGAGTTGATGAAAACTTGATGACTGCTAATAAATTCATGCAGCCTATAAACATGTGTGTCCCTGAGCACCATATCCCCATTCACGCTTATTAGAAACATTGAATGGATATGATGACGTCAATTTCGTTCCATTTGCCGCAGTATGCAATAAATAGCACCACTTGTGCGAACACTGAAATGTTTAGTTCAGCATCTAAGCGGCGCTCCCGCAATTAAGCGCAATCAATCTTGCGGTGAAAAATAATAAAATTACAATTACAATTATACAGTAAAAGTATCTATAGAAGTAGCCGTTCATCAAAAAAAGTCACTTTTTTACAATTACTTTTAGATTTTCGAAAACAACCCCTAAATGTTGTCGAATATTGGATTATAGTTCAGAATCTCATTGTCCAACGCCTAATACAGACCTCCTCTATCTGAACAGATCACTGAATTCTGCTAGCAAGGTAAAGAGATCAATAATCTCTTCACTTGTAGAGAATTGAAAACAACAGTTAGAATCATTTCATATTACTTTCCAAAGTAATCAAATTACTCTTATGGCTTCTACCGAATTAATCTAATCAATGATTATAAAACCTGCGAAAAATAATCGATTCCTCGTAAAATAAATAGTATGCAAAAACTTGCCGTAGTCACACCGCTCGAATATCATACAAAGACGAATTGTTGTTTGTGACGACGAACTCGTCTGCGGACATAACATTCTTCGACCTCTGAAATGTTTTATTTTTATTTATTGCCAGGCCATCCATTACATGCTGACGATGCTAATTTGAGCACGACTCCAACAGTAAAACTGATTTTTTCGCGTCCAAAAGTGGTCCTCGATTTCCGCTGGTATGACGTCATAAAATTGTCTCATGCTGTCGCCATCGCAATCTGGCGTGAGATTATGTGGCAGACGTCCTTCTCTAGTTTGGCGATTCGTCAGCCAGAAATTTGGGACGCCCTTGTTTGTGCGTATATGGTCGGATACTCGCAACCTTCTCGTTAGCATTTCTGACCAACCACCAGGATCGCGACATCCACAACAACATGACACTTCGACAACGTCGATGTTGCGACTTCAGGACCACTTTTTGATGTATGGGCGCTTAGGGCGCTAAACGATAGTCGAGACACGCTCTGGCACCATAGTCGGAGACTACCCAATGAAAATACTGTATGTTTTTTATATCAAGTCAGAAGATGCAATGTTGAAACCGAACCGGAGGAAGAAGGAAATGGAAGAGGAGAGTACCGAGAGTCATTAATACCTTTTTCAATCAACTGTTGTTACAAATACAAGATGGGTATTCTTATTGTTGGTCTATTTTGTCGTGGCGATGCGCTCTCAACCCCGCGACTGGATTATCACAGTTGCTCCTGGAGAACAGCATGACCCTGCTCAGCCGCTCTCAATCGCCGGTACAGACGAAGAAAACGATTTCGAAGCCCATATTACCAAGGGAGTGGGGCCTACAGCGTGTCGTGTGCAAATGTATGTCAGTGTCTCTAACATCTTTGCCACTTTACACGTCGGCTGAAGACTGCAATACGAACGACCTAAAACAGGAGAACGCCATTCTCTATTCTGGCATGATAGTATCCACAGAGAAGGCCATTACTGTCTCTTTGTATGATTTATGAGCGAAGAGACTTCTACGGCATATATCATGAAGCAAACAATGAGACTCTGTTCGAGCCGCGTTTATAATGTACGAGTGGTAATGAAAACAAGGCTGTCTGCAAACACGGTAAAGTATCACCCTATGGCAAAGACGGCCTTTCAATAGCGCTCTCTCAGCGTATCTACGGCGCGGCAACATTTTGTGTGTTTTTGTACGACATGTGGCGCGGTGTTACTGAGGCTTTGCGATCATCTCAACCAATCCGTCATACCGCATAACCCTGCAGACGCACAATTCGTCTGCTCTTTTTTGGCAGGGATTTGTACTGACGTCAAAACCCCGGGCATCCCGATTAGCTCTGATTAGTATGAAGATAGATAAACAGAAACTCAAACAGAAAACGGGTATCCCCGGTCAAAGCCAATGCAACGTCGCAACTCCTGCCGAAGAGCAGACGAAATTACGCTCAGACACCGCCGAAACAAATAGCCCATAACGCGATTAATCGTGACTGATCGAGTCCGTATTTTGTCGTATTCGCACGGCAAAGATCATGAAATTAGAGAGTTTCTGAATCGCTCTGAATACCTCCTGATGCCTAACTGACTGCGTATTGTTATTTACGATTCGTCAGATAAAACTTTCTGTTGCGGCGCTATTCCTTTCAGAGCATAGTACGCACCTATAGGAAAATGTTTCTTCAAATTCTCAGAAAAAAAGAAACACAATCGATTAAAACGCATTAATTTCACCGGCACCATCACTATAGTCAGTAGAGGCTTAAGGGGCAATCTACTATTATGTTAATTCACTGTTCTCCTTCGTATTGAGTTCTTCGGCGTTCTCATTTTCGGCTCAGTGCTTACTGTCTCGTGTAAAGTGATCTGCGTTTCCTCGCGGTGTCGAGTGACAATGGACTGGACTTATAATATGGGATGCTTACCAAGTAATCCAAATTACCTGTCGATCTCATTAGGCTCATCTTTTTTTTTCATTACTCGTGACTTTCACTATCGTTTTCTCGATGTCTCTCGCTGAATCAGGTCTCTGATAGAACGGCAGATCCTCGGTAGATTTCATTGCATCTGACATGTATGACAGATCTACCGGGGAGCCAAGGAGGGTGAGAGAGAGAGAGAAATGGTGGATTGAAGGTAAGTTGCTTTCTTCTTTTTATTCCGCGACTCTAATTCAGTGACGTACTCTAGACCTGTTTTCAAATCGTGAAGAAACACATTTCATTTGGAGATCTGGAGTGATGAAATATAGCCGTTACTTTAAAGTAGCTGTAGATACTTTCTTTATGGGAATGCAACTTCAATCGATCCTGAACACTTTTAAGCGAAGTGAAATTGTAATTTTTATTATGGTATTTCTTTATCGACAAGATTGGTTTAGACAACTGCAGCCGCTGGAAAACTCAGAAACATGGAAGCGTAATAAATTCCACTACCCAATTATTCGTACTGTGTCTATATCTCATTTGCGGATGCCATAATTCCTTAACTGAAGATGAAGCAAGACTCACCACCTCTGCGATTCTTAATTTGTCAGCAACGTCGATATACGGACCATGCCTAGCTGTAAACGTCGCAGAAAATGACCGGAAAATAAAAATAGAAAACGCCAGCAAGTATTCCTCCCGCCAGTCTGTAAATGGTAGTGCGCGGCGGGGTAGACAGAGCTAAATGCCTTTCTTCGTAGTGCTGTAAATCTGCTAGTCTCTAAAACGTGTTCGCTGTCCCTACGCTCCCCCTCTACTGCCTGAGACGGCACTTTGGAGTGAGCACTTTCGGAGTTTCCAGCTTACCAGGCCCCCGACAATCATATAGGAAAGGAGGATGCTGTCGTGAAAGAATCGCATTAATCACGGCCCAGAGTTCTTGTCTATCGATGCACCGGCGTTGTCTCTTTTTCTTTTGCTATCGCGAAGGCTGAGCTCGCAAAATGCTTATGCAACATTTCATACTAAAACAAATGCATTTGTCGCCTTTTTGTGTCTTTGGAATACGATCACAAACAAACTGACAAATTAGAAGGCAAACCGCAGATGATAAAGAAATTTTGTGTATTCACTTTGTTATTTGGCGCTGAATTTATGGCAAGGTCTCGCAATTATGTTAGTGTGCTTTTCGCGACAGTTAAGCCTAAAGCCGGGATATAATATGCATGCAAAAACGATCCTACAGACAGGATTCCTGCAATTCGTGACCAATGCCGGGTGTTAAGTTGACCTGGGGAAGAACCGTGCTATTTCATGCGACCTTAGGGGTCGTGTCGTTTTAATTTGCCTATAAACTCCAAATACTCTAAAGGCAGAACACTACGGTGACAATTTTACCATTACTTTAAAACGCTGCTAACGTGATTTCAACCGTGTTAGCGGCTGATCAACCATTTGGAAATATGAAGTGCTACTATTCTTTAGGGCATTCTTTAAAACATAACCTTGTTGATATCGCTTATAAAGTACTACTTCCAGAAAATCTCTCCGTCGCACGCAGATATAATCTATCTGTTAAATAAATCACTTTACGGAATGGGTGGCTATTGCTAAGTACAATACAATTAATTCACAGAAACACCGGCATACATTCAGCAACACTGGGAGTTCTCGAAAGCTCAATCTAAACTCCCAGTGATCAAGACTAAAATATTAGCCGCTACTCTGAAGAACTGTAATGTATAGAATATTTACAAGATGGGACATTTTAAACAAGAGACAAAAACTACGCAAATGAAGCGCTCCTCGAGATATTCATAAACAACAACTGCAAGATCTCTTTAAATCGTTAGTATGCAATACACGTCATGAAGCTCTAGTGCATACAGCGACGTCAATACAACGCAAACAACTTCCAGAAAAAAAACCGCATAAGTTAGAAAAATTTTAAAAATTGCCTTGGAGTAATCTCGAAAACGCTTTCTATGGCGATCAGCCTACAAGTCTTCCCAAATATTAAAACATATACTTTGAAAATAAATAGTGTGCACATCAATATCCCCCCCCCGGACTCTGCAAGACAGATCATAATATTTCCTGAATTTACACAAATATTTTTAAAAAATATTTGTACAAACATAAATATTTTTAAAAATATTTTTTTGTTTTGTTGAAAAAAAAAAAAAAAAGACTGAAATTGGACAGTGTGCTCGAATGCCGGCCACTGACGAACTGAAACTACTGCGTGAAATTGACCGCCCGATCTCTTAATAAAATGGAGAATATCATTAGGTGCTCTCCCCGAATGGGACTGAATGGTCGAAATGGGAGATTTTTTACGCAAATCACCTGTTTTTGCTCACTCTCAGGAAATATGGCATAGAATTCTCCGCCTTGGTTTTACTAGGGACACACGGCACGACCAGACACACAAAACAAATCAGAACAAAAGATGGAAACTATAGGTATATCTCATGCAATGTGCAGATGTCGATAATAAAATAGCTGCGAAAATTTTCAGTGAAAACTACAGTATGTAATAAACATTGTAGTGAACATAAGCCTTGAAATTGCGCGGCCGAACATCCAAATAACACTGTGTTGCCAACTCAATATCAAGTGAACAAGTGGCGCAATACAAATCGTCAAAGCCCTTGACCGCATCCCTCATCACTGTTTCAGCGTCAACATGGAACAACTTGGTTCAGGAATCAACTCTACTTTTAAATAGGTAAATCAATAACATACTTGCTGATAAAATTAGAATAAATTCCGTCAAGGCCGGGCTACCTAGAGCCACTTTTATGCCTTGAAAATCTTGACAAAAATAATATATTCATAAATTTTCACCGTATCTAGTAAAATTTTTGCGTATGCGGAACGATGTTGCATTTTTCGTTCGTTTTGACAAATGTGAGAAATCCATTGGTGCTATACGCTACTACACAATCTAGAATTAAGGACTCGGTCGAATCTATCAGGTATAGTTCTAATACAAGCCTTCCTTTTTGGCAGAATATACAAATGAGTATATCTCAGTTGTATCCCTTCGCAAATTTGTAGTAAGCGCGCCTACTGTTCCTCATATTTACGTAGAAAACAGACGCGTAGAGAAAACAAAACATTACAATTTTACTTTAAAACAATTGTTTTAATATATTTCTCGCTTCAAATAAAATGGACATTCTTATAGGTGCTACTACTCAACCAATATGCTGCAGAAATTCCATAGAAAATATGCCACGTTAATATGATGCTGGAACTTGGAAACTATTAAAAAGACAGCGCTTACCTTCCTTTTGAGCACTGTAGGAGGGGGGGTATATCGCATCTTTCTACTGTAGTTTCCCATTGTCTTTTCTTTAAAAAATGTGAGTCTTCTTTCTTAAGTAAGGCTGCAGTATCTTGTTGAATGCCTAAAATAATCTTGTTGTTTTCAGCAGGTAATAGTAAACCTTGGGGATTTCGAAAATAGCCGGTACAACTTCAGCTTTGACAAAGCTCGGTTTTCGCTGGAAATCTAGTGTACCGGAAAACATTGTCAAACATTACAGAAAGCATGTTTCAATACCAATTTATCAACTCGATTTTGCAAGACCCATCAGTATTGTTTTAAAAGAAGAAGAATGGGCGATAATCACCGAGACATTTTTCTTCAATGTAACAAACTTTAACTTTACCCTTAAAGCCTACCTTCAATAAAAAGAATTGTTATACCCTGAAAGAATAAACTGACTTCAAAATAAGCCAGAAATTACAAAAATTTGTTTTTATTGTAATGACAATTTTTTTATTCTGGAATATACTGCAACACACTCTTAGAAAGTCTGATTCTTAAAATTAAAGTCCGCTTCCTCCCCTTTTTCATAAAATGAAGCAGCCTTTAATACGGTATGCTTGCCCCATTAATATTACATAACTATGGAAATGCCAGATGATAGACAGACGCAAAGAAACCGGAATTTACCTCTTCTGGAATAACAACGCAAATAAATTATGCACTTCACTTTTCGAGTTAGCCCCTCATTTTCGATGCATACCTAGACACTTCAGATTTTCAAGAGTGCAATATTGGTGTGAGTAAGTATCTATGCGAAAGTGTGAAAATTGCTAAAGAAATCATTGAGTTGTATTTTTTTAATGGATGACCAATTGTATGAGATGCCAAATGAGTTAAGTGTGACAGTTATAAATATACTTCACGAAGAGTGTTTTGACCATGCACACACCTGAATTTGAAACATGACTTTGTTTTTTGCAAATATTTGCAAATGTGCAAATAAAAAAGTGGCCGAGTGGGCTTGTCCACACGAGCTCGGAGCACGCGGAGCAGGAAAATCGGGACTGGCCGGTTTGCTCACCTTGCGGCCGCGGCTGCGGCTGCAACAAAACATGTCACGTGACCAGCTCCATGGGGACAGGAAGTACTAGCGTCCTTGCCTAATGGCAGAGGAGTCCGTGCCGCTCAATACAAAGTCTAATTTCCTCGCAGAAACTGACTGCAGAACTTTCAAACTGAAGTCCAATTAACCGCCCCATCACATACGCCAAAACGGCAAATAGATTACGGCCAGAAGGCAAATATAAGCCAAAATAAGAAAACTCACGCAAAACAAGCCAATGATTACATGTATTTATACCTGTGCCAACTTTCGGATGCAATACAATCGAAACTTTTCGAGATTTTGCGTCATATAAATTTCAAATCTCCTGTGAAACCTTTTTTTTATTCTGCGAGTGAAATGTTTTGTTTTTTAAATTGTGATCGTTTTTGCAATCATCGATTTTACTGTTTGCCCCACTTATTCATATTTTTGTTTCAATGAAAAAAAGATTTTGAAATAGAAATAAGTGCTGCTCTATATGTTCGACAAGATCAAGCCAGATTATACAATCGTTTCATAATGTTCAAAAAGGACACCAGAAATTACAGCATCGTTATGACTTTCACAAACAGAACAACAGCTTCACTGTATACAACATACGGTAATAACAGAATAATATGTATTACTAATACACTGCAATCACGTACTCAATTAAAAGATTCTGAAATAAACACATACGAAAACATAGCAGCCGTGGATGCATTGATTGAGCGGAAATCCGGGTATAGGCAACTAAATCAAACGTCTGAAAAGTCGTAAAATTTCCGAAATAAAGATATTATACTTTACTTCGAAATGGAATGTGATAAAAGTATATTTTACATCTCGCTGTGACAATCGTTTTGCAATATTAACGCATTACGTGTTGAATTTTTAGTATGGATGCCAGACGATCCTGCTGAAAACAAAATGAGTCGAGACGTCGGCATCGCAAACCATCTCTCGAGAACGCAAACACCTAAAATTACTTTGGATCAACAAATGGGGAGTGAAATTAGAACAGTGGAAGACGAAAACAACAAATTCTAGAGAAATTCAGCAATACAATTACCTAGCGAACGGGGATGACATCTGTGAAGATGTGTCAACGACATAAGCTTTCCGCGGAGTGCACGGCAGCCGCAAAAACATGGCAAATTCTTGAAAAGCCAGGATATGTATGCAAATAACTCCGAGGTCAAGAACAACGAACTTCAATACCGCCCAATAATGGAAATACAAGCAGAAAAGAGTTCTGGCGCGATTTGGGCGGGACGCTTCACGCCGCGACAAATGCCAGCATAACCTCTCGACCGCAAAGACGCGAGAAGCCGCCGGCGCAACGAAGAATATAAATATACTGCCGCTGCTCTCGCGTGGACTCTTTATTTTGCCTCATGCCACTCTGGCCGCCAACTACCTGCCGCTCTCCAGCCACGATCGAACTGAACTCCCAGTTAAGTCCCGAACATTGCGGCAAGTGGAAAGCATTAGCGAAACGGCTGCAGCGTTTCTCCGCCATGCGTCGCCGAATTACTTCGTTGTCCCCATGAAGATGGTCAGGCATAAAATCCCCTCTTGGCCGCAGCCGCGGCCGCGGCGCCGTGGCGCAAAACCGGCCCTGGGACTCAATCCCCACCCCCTGCTATAACAATCCTGAATGAGCATCTACCGGCGATGCGTCGTGCATCACTACTTTAAGACTTGGGCTAATAGATTATTCATCTACAGCTCAGAAGACAAGTCACCCATAAAATTTTCAGCAATATCAGCATACATCTCCCCACGGGGAAAAAGCATTTTGCGAGAACATACAAACATCACAAATGCACTAGAACGGAAGAAGATCTTCTCAAATATAATATTGACATCTTAGACACAAAAAAAAAAACAGCAAAAAAAAATATACTTTTTTTTGGTAACTGTGCATTTTAGAAATTTAATCTTGCCACAGGCGCGACATGACGGAAACCTCTCTCAGCCGAGTATTCATTTGAAGAGGAGATGAATATTCCGCTTCTTTCGTGGGTCTGAATTCAACTGTAGGCTCGGAGAAATCAGTGTCATGCCCAAGTTGAAATATGAAAACATGAGGCAATCCGGCGAGAGGCGTGTACTACAACCGCAAAATTCACTGTTTTATGATTTAGTGCGAAAGAATGCTAAAGCAGGCAACCTTCTGGGAACCCTATAAAATTGCACTCGACCGTTGGTCCGGTTCGGTGGGACGAGTGTTTTTAGACGTCGCAGCTCTGAAAGTCCGTGCAGCAGAGCCTCACATCGCAAACTAGGGCATCCTAATATCAAATCTTAATGAGAGCGACTCTCATATCAGCGCGCGCATTCCTGTAGTCACCAGGGTGTTTGTTAATCAGGTTAAATGAATACCGAACTCCCGAAAGACAAAGAAAATCTAACTGCTCGGTTGAGACGTGCAACAAAATAAATAGTTCCTTAAAAAAAAGCAAAAAAAAGGACCGCAATCTTTTTGTGGCGAGACTGAGTTCGGCGATTTTGAAAGGTGCATTTATTTCGCAGTCGGCGTCTTTAAAACAAACAGAAGTATATTTCGGTATCGCTCCTAACTCTTACGACATTTATATTGCTCTAAGAGTGTTTTTGTTTTTGTTTTTACAACGGGGGGGGGGGGGGGGGGGGAGGGGGAAGGGGACGAGCGATGGTTCATTTGGCGAGGTTGCCTGTACTCTCTAGACACTTCATTTTCTTTTCTATCTTTAAGGGCGAAAATATAGTTGTTTTTTCTTTAATGCGGTTCAAAGAACAGCGTACTGCGCTCGGGTTTTACAATCCACATATTGTTAAGTAATGCGTTAAGACAACTACCACACGAGGGCGTTGTGCTAGCGGGCCGGAAACGTAAATTCTGCTTAACAAGTCTAAAATTTTTGAGGCGACAACATTTTCTCTTTTCTTGCTCCCTTTTGTAGGTTAGCTGACCTTCTATCGTAACACACCCGGCTTCATACGTCGCCGCAATTAGGAGCGGCTCAGCGACTAGACCGAAGGCCCTTCATAAAAAGTACGGGTTTCTTATAAGTACCTAAAGTGCCTCAATGTTCCTTGGCTGGTGGCCGATCCCCAGGCGGGACAACTTTGTCGCCTGCTAGTGAGGCCGCCGTCTCGCCTCCCCTTCACATGCAGCCATTTATGAACTCTTCACGCGGTTATAACATTAGCACCAGTGAGATGACGCGAGGGGTAACTTTAGGGACGGGCAGCATCACGCGTTCCGTTAAGTATGCGTTTGTTTTCGGCGCCGCGTCCTGAGGACGGTACGAAAGCATCGAAGAGCTGACTGCGTTTGGGGCGTTCCATTGCGTTACCGAGTCGAGGAAGCCTTCACTCGGAACAAGTTATCTCGAACTCTACGAGTGCTTTCTAATTCGGCATTTTCCACGAGCACGCAGCGATCCAGCGATGTCACGTCTACGAGATAAACATTAGGGCGTTTTCGTAGATCGTTTTTCGCCGTCCCGCAACGCCCTCCGCAGCCGGAACCCGGAACTCTACAGCCAAGGCCATCGGAGCGCAGGCGCAGTAGCGGCTTCTTCGTTGCGGAGGGCCTAGCGGATGAGAGCACGGTCTACAGAAGAAACTCCTTATTAATGGTGCCTGGAATGCCGTCACCGATGGCGTGTTTACCGCGTTAAAAAAAAAAGTGGATCCTCGATTTTCACTTGACGACGTCCTTAGGAGCGTCAGCGCTCTCACCTACCGCGATCCTGGCGGTGTCACAGCAACACTAGTGGATGTGGCAGACGTCTGTTCTGCTGCAGGTCGCTCTCTCCAGCTGGACAGTCCACGGAAGCTTGGGTAGACAGGAGTTGGGACGCTGCGACGACAACGACACTAGCGTTTGCTCCGTGCTTATTGTCGGGCCTTCTGCGACCGATCCCCAGGGCTCTGTTCCAAATCTTACCCAAATGAACCCGAGTTACTCCGGCGGGTCGTGTCACGTGACAACACAGATTGAAGAACGCTGGACGCGGGTAGGTTTTTTGGAACGCCGAGGTACAAAACTCTTACCCTGGGAGTAAGATCGAGTTAATTTTGGAGACACGGCCCAGGATTTCGACATCCGACAGCGTGGCACTCCGGGCTTTGGTGACGTCATTTGGTGATCACGTCGGGATCGCTTTCGAAGCATGGGCGGGATTGGACCCTAAGCACGCCGGTCGGAGATGGGTTCCAGGCATTGCATCAACATATCAGGGGAGGCAAAATGGTGGGCGCGGCCGAGAAGGTGGCACTTTCCCTCCCAAACTGATGTCGCCACTCTAGCAAGGCACAACCAGCAAGGATCATTAAGGCACTCTAGAAGAGCCAACATTACTATACAGCGTGCCCTCCCCCCTCCCCCCAAATTTGTTTTCGTGTTTGTAACAGCAAAAACAAACTACGTAACGCCAAACGCTCATTTCTTCGCCCAAATATAGCGATAGAGGTCCATAACAAAACGCCAAAGTTTTAATATTTTTGTTATTTTATTTAAAAGTTATATCATTACCTGAAAATTCTAATCGAAAAATGGGGCCCGTTTTTGTCCGTTTTGGACAACTGGCACCATTCAGCTCCAAGTATTTGAGAGCTCCGTCGGCCAACATTTTTCCATTGAAAACTTCAAACAATCAGTTATAACTTGTGAATTAAAATAACGCTTAGTTCTGAAACTTTGGCATCTGGATCGAACCGCTAGCGCTACATTTGGGCAGAGAATGGGTCGTCGGGAATGCCTCAATTATTTTTGTGATGAAAAAAAAAGAACAACCTTGTAAATTAGTTCGGTTACAGAACTGCCGATAGACGCTGCTTGCATTGCACAAAAATCCCCCTCCCCCCCCCCTGTTCGCTTCCCGTCAATTGACGCGCCGCCGTTATTGGGGACGGCTGCTATGCTAACTGCTTGTATTTTATAAAATACATATGTTTTGAAACAGCAGCGTCTAGATGGCGCTTTACTGTCATCTATGGCAGAGCTATATATAGGAAAAGGGTCTGGGCATCTATTGTCCTCGGTGACCTCTCGCCTTACCTTCTCTCCTCCCAAACTCATCAGATAGAACTGACGTCAGAGCCTCAGCAACCGCCGAGCAATGGAAACAGCTGTTGGAACGACGCGGGCCTGTCCACCATTACCGAACCCAGGGCAAGGCGCGCGCGTGCAGGGCCGCATGGCATCCTGCGTACAGACCCTTATTTTCAACTTTTCTGGTGAGAAAATTGTGGGTTGTTGTGCGCTTAGATGTTCCCATCACAGCGTTTTTATGATTCTAAAAGAGAAAAAAAATAACGTTGCAAAATAATAGTTGAATAAAATCAAGCGCGACAGTAGACCTTTCTGCCGAATTACCCAAACATACAAGCGCATGCCGAGAACGTAGGTACAAGCGCTGCGCGTGCTGGCGTCTGCAACTCCAACTGTTCCAAAGCAGACATTTAGAACGAATGGCACTTTGCACGCGCGTTCTACGAACGCTTTAATTTGAGTGTATCTACTTCGAATCTTTTGGGCAGAGAAGGCGAGCGCGCATTGCACCTACTGTTCCCAGCATCCTTTCCGATGCTTAGGTAATTTAGCGAAAGGTCTAATGTGGACGCTCACGGAAGGCTCCCGTCTTTGTGAAGTGAGAATGCTTGTTTCATCTTGAAACTTTTTATAAAAAAAAGTTCTGTCGCTACTGCGACTAAAACTAGCGAGCTAGTTGCTACACAAAGCTTGCGACTCAATATGTAATGTGAGCAGAATTGCAGCACGAAACGAGGGATGTCTTATCTGTGCGAGCTCTTCCTCCTGCCTTCTTCTCCAAACCGCGAAGTGAATGAATTTATTATTTGATGCCTTCCAATAAATGTTATTTTTGTATGAAAAAGCCAGTTTCGTTGTCTTTCTATCTTCCATTAATATCCATGTATTAGCATGACGATGGATGCTGCAGTCTCAGCACCGTTAGGAACTGTAAATCAATTGAAGCTAAATCTATTAAAACGAGCAAGCTTATACCATACGCGAAGGTCCGCCTGACGCTGAATCGCTCGATGTTTGTTTCGTAACCTTCCGTTATAAAAAATTGGCGAGATAACGCTGCGAAAAAAGTTAGTGCCGGCGCCGTTTTTAATGCACAGCAAACTCGCACAACCTTCATCTATTCTCTTTCTTTCTTTGTAACCTTCAGGCTTCCTAGATGTTCAGAGAACAAGATCACTGTTTCATTGCTGAGAGAGAGAGTGAGCGATCGAGGCACGTGAGATAGCATGCACGGCGGGGCCCTCTCATATCAGGAGTAGCGATCGCTTCGATCCAGCCATCTCGTTCGACACGCTGAGGCATAGTGAAGAGGAAATTCAATTAGGAAGAAACGAAACTATGGGAAACTCTCGGCCGAAGGGCTTTTACCTCACTTTACAATCAAGCCGATAAGTTTCTTCAAAAACACGGGCAACGATGGCATTCTCGTATGCGCTCGCTTATCAGAACACTCTGTGGAAAGCCCCTCAGCTGGGAATTAGAAGCTGTTATCGTTACGCACTACTAAAGTAACAAGAGGCGTGAACTCGAAGAACTGAAAATAGCGAAATTTACGCGAGCGTGGTTTTGCGCGATGCGCCGAACATCCGCGAAGCTGTAAGAGCGGGCTGGTGACGCGGCGCGTACGGAGGAGAATAGACGGGGCAACAGGGAACTAGGATATTATGGCATCATGAATAAACGCGACACAGCCCAAGTACTGCTAGCAACACAATAAAACGGCCATACGTCGGAGGCAGCCGAGAGCCAAGCATACGGGGCAGAGGTCCCCGGCGTCCGGTAGGGCTCGAGGATGGCCCGAAAAGGGCGTGGCCTTAGCGTTCGCTTGGCGTGTCAGTGACGTAGTTGACGAGCTGTCAGCGAGGCCTCGCCGGCTGGTCAAACTCTGTACCCTATATATGGCTCTAATCTAGTGGTATGCACAGGTTTGAAACAATAATATAGGTGGCGCTTAAATCGGCAGGAGGCGGGCTGGAGACGGAGAGTTGTATAACCCACCTCCGAGGGAGTGCCAAAACTGAGTACATCAAGAAACGTTGACAAGTACCGGCAACCACCCCTTCGGGAATGTGCGGGACACGCGTGCCACGAGTGGGTGCTACGCCGCCATTCCCTACAAAGGGCCGCACACCGGGCATGGGCGTCGTGCATTGGCGCTATCTTTGCTGCCTCTAAACTACAAAACACATCAAGTGACTTTAGATTGAGCTCGAGCACTGCGCAACAGTCGACTCGCTCACGTTGACAAGCAATCGTTTATGATACAAATGCTAGAATGACGACGGACGAGTTAAAGTACTAACAACATCAGGATCGGAAGCGCGTTCCGGGCAAAATCGTCTTTCGTCGTTGCCTTAACTTGCCCGTAGTTTTTTAGCGCTTTCATCTTGTACAATGAATCACCAACTAGCCCAAGTGTATACTCTTCTAACAATCAATCGTAGGTGAAATTCCGGCTTCGCGTTCGTTGCTCATTAGTGCGGCGACGGAAACTGCCGAACTCTTAAAATTTCCGCCGCGTAACCGTGCTATGGGCATTGCGACGAAAGCCCGTGACTGTAACAGTCACCCCTGTACCCCATTTCGCAATAAATATTTCATAGATAGCACTGACATGTATTGCGTAGATCAGGGGTTGACAGCCCACGACCCTCGGGCTGCATGCCGCACGCGGGGCAGTTTTATGCGGGCCCCCGCATGGCCCCAGAGGCAGTTTCATGCAGACATGCACAAGTTACTAAAAAAATGTAGTTAAATTAAGTTACTGAGTATCGACGCCAAAAGTAATTGGAGTAGAGTAGAAATTACGCATTTGTAATAGTAATTGAGTAAACTACTAACTACTGTAAAAAAGTAGCGAGTTACTTTGAAGTTACTTGCCAAGTTACTTTTTATATTTTTGTGGTAGCAAAATGAACAGCAGTTTTGATCCGTGAAAAACCCTGCGAGCCTAAAATAAATGCAGTCATTTTATGGCTTGCGTTTGCACCAAAGTAGTTTATTCGCTCGCAGAAGCAATTGACTTCCAAAGTTCTTGATAGGAGAGTTTTCTCCTTTTCTTCCTAAAGACTTCTCTAGCCGAGCTAAAACGTCGTTCCACCAACGCGCTGGATGGAACGGCAGCGTTGAATTTCAGAAACAGGTTGTGCAGGGTGGGGTAAGGTAGTGTCGGCATCTTAGGCGTCCATGACGAAACATGTGAGGTTTGCCTCGGCTAGAGGGTCTTTTATAACAAACTCACCTCTTTTTTCTTCGGCAAGTTGAGATTGTCACGACTGGCCCTCTTTATTCCCACGACGTTCGGAGAGTACGCTGACCGAGTGCACCCGACCGTCAAGGGTTCAAGTCTCGCGCCACGACGATGAGATCATCCGGACGACTGCGCATCTCGTTGCAGTGCTAGTGCTACGTAGAGTGCCTTCATGTTCGCTGCGGGACATGAAGGCACCCGATCGGAGTGCTACGCTATTGAAAAAAAAAAGTTTTAGTTTAACAGAAGATGAAACGAAATATACTTTGCCGCTGACGCCGGGTCTAACAAAAGGATCTCCCAAGGTTGACTCGCAATCCTCGTCCGACTACAGCATCCCGACGCGCCCCACACCCCTGACAAGTAAATCGTTTTCAACAAAGAGGAGGTCTCCCAGGTATGGAAGGTCGGAAGGACGCGAAGGATTACGGGAACAAGCATCGTCGCTCGTACGGTTGCAGCTCGAAGCGGGAACCTGCTCCTATGAACGGATTATCCGTGTGTCCGTTTGTGCGCAGACACGTCGTCTGCGCACAAACGTCGTCGTCAGTATGAGCTTACGACGAGGCAACCATAGGAACAGGCGCCCCGCTGCGGGGTCATTCCAGTGGCGCCTCCGGTGGAACCCCCAAACTGCTTGAGGCAGAACTCACTAAAAGCAGACAACATGGAAATAACAACAACCCATGGAGTAGTCCCCGTCTTTCATGGTTGCAGCTGGAGACGCGGCCCCTGCGTGCATTACCGGATTATGTCAATACCCGACAAAGGCTTGTTTAGCAGCTGCTTCCTGCGTTCGTGCGCACCGGTATTACGTTTTGGCTGTTCGTCGCCACCTTGGCCCAAGGACGCCTGTGATGCAGTCTACAGCTGCCGAGCATGAGTGAGTGGGAACGTAATGTGAAGGGCCTCTTGCTCGGGAATGCCAGCTCATCTGCCAGTGTCTTATTTACTTCTGCACTCAAACTTTTGTGATTAGAAAAAATAGCACTATATTTCGGAAGTAGTTAGTAGTTCAAGTAGAAGTTACCTGAAAAACGTAGTTAAATTAAACTACTAATTACCCAAATAAAGTTGTAATAAAACGTTACTAAGTTACTTGGAAAAGTAGTTAAACTACAGTAGTTTGAGTAGAGTAGTTGAACTACGTCCAAGTCTGTTTCATGCCGCGAACCAATTTCTATCTGGAGCTATGGCGGGCGTTTTTCCAATGTTGGAACAATTTCAATGCTGCAGTGGGCCTTGCTCTGGCACTCAACTCAAGTCAATGCCGTCGGGAAGGTATCCGCGACGGCCTAAATGTCCTGCTGCCGTTCCTTTTCAGCAGGCCGTTTCAGACGCACAACGTGCCACGGCTGCTGATGAGCCTGGCAATTCTGCCCTCGAAGGACCGACACGTGTCATAGAACCTGGCGTCAGATGACCGAAGATCCCATCTTGTGGATCAGAACAAGACATTGTCGCGCCTTGTCATTGTGACGCTGAGGGCGCAGAACGTGTAAGGTGGGAACGCAAATACTTCTACAGGCTGACAGTTCAGTACATAATAAATGCAGTTTCATTTAAGCGCAGGAAACCTCAGTACAGTATGCAACAAGACAACCTTACCTACCGCAGATAGCAACGCTGACATACGTTTCTTCATTAAATGATATTTTAAGCAAACATGCTCCACTCCGCCGATTTTGACCGAACCGGAGACTAGCTGCAGACATGCAAAGCGAAAGGTTCTTATTATTTCTGCATAGTTCATAGGAAGCGTCCCCTTTTTAAGCTTGGCAGCTTTCCGGTATCCATAGGCGCGGCAGAAACTGAGCAAAGGGGAATCGTCATTCGAACATTTCGATGTTAGGCTGAATCCTGACATGCCGATGGAACAACTGTGCGCTGCGTGCTCCCGATATTGCCGATGGCAACTCCGCAGTGTGGCTCATCGGCGCCGGCCATAATGGATTTCACGATTGAGTGCCCGGATTTTCCTTATGACGCGCGAAGACGAGCCGGGTTTCCGCAATCCCTCGCTCTTCCAGCCCTTTCGCCGTTTATTTCATTCTGCCTTCATTTAGGCACTCTCTTGGACGTGGCCGCCGCGTAATCCACAGTTGTGGCATTGAGTCAGATGCACCTGCTTGAGTCACCCGACTCAGATGCTCAGGCGACAGGCCCCGCGCTGGACAAGGCTAGACCTCCGGCTGCGTGGGCATTCTGCACGCCTCGTGGAGATCTTGGTGCCAGAATTTCGCAATCTCTGAAGAATTTTCTGCATTGCTGCGGAGGCATGCCGAGCTAATTTCAATTGAAGATGCGTGACAATATATATACACGTGAGTACTTGGGAATTGCTCTGGGACCCAGCTGCAATCTTTGACTCCGAACGCATTAGGTGTAAACACTCTGATTCCACAGCAATGCGCGGGCATGTTGAACCAGGGCTCGTTCGGATGTGCGGTCGAACTACTCTTGTAACTCGCAACCCGGTGGCAGAGTCTGCTCCGGGAATGCCGCTCGAAGTAGGCTCATGAATGTAAGTGCAGCCTTAACCCGCAGCACTGTAGTACGCTATCTGAGGGCAGGCGCCTAGGCAACTTCGACGACGAGCTCACTTGGCGATTTACCTTGGCGTCGTGTAGCCAGTGTCGACCGCCTGCAAACCGGCTGGGGGCCGCAGCCAGCTCTTGTGTGCGCAGTGAGACGCTGTGGGAACCATCACAGGTAACTGCCTTCATTAGCAATTCGGCTTGCCCTCCTCAGGCCTGCTCGGGATTACTTTGCTTCAGGCTCGCCATCCTCCGCTGTCACGGGTACATGTGGGAACATGGCGGAAAACAGAAACGCCAAGCAGAACAAGAAGAACATGCGGCAAAGAAGAACTTACCGAGTGAAAATACCAATGTCGCTTCAACAGAAGAGGCAAAAAAAGCGTTGGGCTCCATGTGAGCTTGGGGTTGCCTTGCCATGCCCTGTCAGGATAAAAACACGGAAGCCAGGTTTCCAAAACAGAAACTACATTTATTAGTGTAACAGATGCCGTGGCTCCTGCAACCTTCAGTCCGTGTCTACTTTATAGGCTCTCGCGCTATTCTTCATGCGTTGTTGTGCGCAGGCGGTCAGCAGCAATACAGGCGTATGTGGCAGACCTCACGTACCGCAGAGCTGTTATCAAGTCGACCAGCTCAGGTGCTTACCCTCTCATGCCATGGCGTAACGCGTATGAGACATTTTTAGATTTCTCGTCAATGAAGCGTCCTATAAATGTTGGCAACATCTAGCGTTGACTTCATTTTCTCAAGACAGCAGCTGAAAAAACTCATGCCATGTGATTTTGTGATAACTTTCTTTTTTTTTTTCCTGATATCGAAACATTCGAAGAACTCCCTCCTTCATGCAAACACTGTTTGTGACAGCAAATACCGAGTCGAGCAGTTGGATGGGCCCTCTCGTCTCCTGCGTGAAGTGTTTCGGTTTTTTTTAAATTTTCTTGCGTCGAGCGGCTCAATTCTCGTCTCTCATGCCGTGGTGACTGTGGCAGCTGGGAGTCATTTTCACTTACGCTTCAAGGATTAGAAGAAGTGAACTGACTGTCGCAATTTAACCATTTTTGATGTGAACAGTGTCATAATTCATGCAGAAGGCATCGATAAAAGAGATGTGAAATTTAGCATAGAAAACAGACCGGAAAACGTTATCAGTAATGAATGAAAATTTGACCTCCTTAATTTTTTGTGGCTGATCACAACCAAGGGATTGTAATGGCAATTTATTAATTGTTATCATTACTATCGCGGATATGAGCTGAAACAGCGCTTCAGCCGGTTCCTGTACTACCTCGCCGCCTGTCTCATCGCTCACGTAAACACGGTGCTCCCTGAGACCGAGATAAATTCTCATTTGCGCTCACTGCGCCGCCACGTCTTCAGCAAATCTACCAGCAAGGCTCCCTTTTGCTCTAACAACAATATTCACATTTTCAGCTAACATGCATTTCAGTGCATCTCAGAAAATTCAGAATGAAAATCACACTCATATCCCATTGAGAAACTGCCTGACAGAAAACTGCCTTAACTGAAATCTTGATACAGATATCATCGAACACGAAAATCGCATCAAAATATGCGAACACCACTGCACCTAGAAATGAAGCAAATGAGAGGTGAATGGGATGAGGTTCAGGCCAGCTATCATGTATACATCTAATTTCTTTTCCATATGAGATGAAGCCGTAGTCTGAGGTCAGGGGAGAATGGCGATGTGACCTAACGAAAAAAATTTTTGCCGCTCCTTTTTAGACGGATCTACAGAACTGGAACAAAGCGTTGCGACACACTGTTTGGCGTCTTGGCCAGCGCCATACTTTGTGATGGTATCTGATCTTTCTTAGTGCCCTCCAGCAATGACATTGTCTGACATTGTCCTCTGCGAATATTCATTCGCTCGAGTTTCAAGCTTCACAAAATATATAGCTGTTTGTCCCATATAAAGACTATAAATTTGTAAAATAAAACACTGAAGTATCTTGTTAGCAACTTGTTTTGTTTGAAACAAGCGCATTGGGCGCAATGACAAGTATTATTTTGAACCTTTCATACCAATAAAAGGTACAAAACGTTCTCAACAATATGCATGGTTACCGTTTTTTTTGCTTAACTTAAGAAAACAAATTCCTTGAGCAAGACTAAATCCAGTATACAGATTTTTGTCCTACTCTTTATGATAATCACAAAACTTTGTGCATAACCCTTAGCGCGCCGCTATCGTGGAAAACGTTTCTCCGCACACTTGTGAATAAAATTTGCATAAAATTTATACCAAACTCTGTAGCGGCCCCTTTGTAAATATACGGATTCAGCAGAAACAATCAAACTGACTCCGTATTCTATATATTCCCGAAAAACAACAACAGTGTTTGCAGTGTACGCATTTATTGCGGCAAGCGTTTGAAAAATTAATCAAACAAAAACAACCTGCAACATAATTTTGATGTGATTTTCAAAAACAGTAATGCAACTGCAATTTGATGCTGAAATACTTTTTCTTCACCAGTCAGTGATTCTACGCGATAAATAAATAAATCAATTCCAAAGATAATAATCTTTGTAACCCCCCCCCTTCCCCGAAGCGCGCGCCCTACCGCACACCTGCCCGCTGTCGCACCCGCCGGCTCTCGCTGGAACTGTCTCGCTGAAAAAAATGCGAGTGGGCAGCAGCGCAAAGGTGATAATTTATCTCGACCTCAGGAATTCGCCATGTGTGAGAACTGGAAGCGACAACACAAATAATACACTCCGCCGGCCGACACTGTTTCAGCTTATATTAATCCGCGATAGTATGACTACTTGAGACCTCATATGTTAAGTTGTCCCGGGCAGGTGTTGCCAACATGCTGCAGCCATCTGTAAAATAGAATATACAACTATGACCCTCAATGAGCGCTCCTGTCATCTGCGAAATAAATAAAAATAAAGAATGGCCCCAACCTGAACATAGGATATAGAACAACGCATTTTCACGTATGCATTTATTTATATGTTTTATTACGGGGTAATTACACGTATAAATAATGCATGCAAATGAATATATTTCACTTTTCCATACAGTAGAGCCGGAAAATGATATAAGTAGGCTGGAAATCGATTAAAATTTTAAATAGATAATCATACCCTTTAATCGATTAATTAATCGATTAATCAATTTGCCGAATATTTTTATAAATAATATATTAAAAAAATTTTGCTAATAATCTTGCCTAACTTATTTTTACCCTCTATTTTTTTGCAATAAAAGACATTTAAATTGAGGATTCCTTCAACGGTTCAAAGACTTGCTCCCGCTCCAAAGTCCAAAAATTTGTCACATTCTTCGGAGCAGAATCGAACTTGGGCCTCTTCTTCTTTTTTCAGAGAAGGAACCTCGATGAAACGCGGTGTCTGCATTTTGGCGGATATTTGCTTGGCTACGTGGTTGCTTCACTCACCGACGATACTACATAATACAAAACGTCTTTGCAGATGGCGAGTGGGCTCACTCAGTTAGCTTCACCGCTGGAATTTACTTTAAATTTAAACTCCATTAATTGCCTTTCATATTCATGTGAACTCGTATAAATAATACTGGAACCCAAATGACCATGGCATTAGCTTCCCCAGCTTGTTTCTGCTAACTGTCTTACCTGGGCAAGATGTATGCGTCCAACGCAGTTCCGTGGTGCGGGATGAAAACTGTTTCTCGGCAAAGACTGTAATGTATATCCTCAGGCACGTAGTGCAGCAGAATTTAGCCTTGCTCAGCACTAACAAACAGACTCTTTAAATTGCCGAATAAACCGATTAACCAGTGCATTACGATCGCGATAATGCCTTAATCGGTAATCCGGAAGATTAATCGATCAAATGCCCGGCTAATCGTAAGGTATATTGAATGGATTTGGAAAAAAAAACATTTTCTTCCCTGCTCTAGGCAATGACCCGCGTCATGGGCAAACCCACGAAAACAAAGCGCGCTTCATCAACCGGAACATTCTCACTGCGGCCAGCGGTAACCGAACTCAATACTACAGGTTTAGACTCCGCACAATGGAGTGTGCGTAATCCTATTTCGGAATCGGCGCCTGCTCATATCAACAGGCCACAGACGCCCGCGACACAATACATTTCTGCAGAACCAGAATAGTTCACGTATCAGTGCCTCAAGACTGCGACATTTCTGAAATCGGCGTCACGGATCTGGCTTGGGTGAAAACAAACAGGAATAGCAGAGATCGACCGCGGTCACACGCAGTTCATGTGCTGCAGTAAAACGCCGATACACCAGTAAGACGCCGATACATCTGCATGCTTGGCATTCGCGGTAGCGCACCCTGCACATACCGCTGCCTTTTTGAAAAAGTTCGTTACTGACGTCACGAAAAACACGCTCGCATTGGCTCGCGTGGTGATACCACTTCCTTAGAGCGGCGTTTGCCGCTGTCTTTCTTAAAGCCAGACTTTAATAACTCACTGCTTAGAAACCGCAGAAAATAGCTTATTACGTTCGCGCTTTTTGCTCATTTATTTCTATTCCGGTGTTAGTAATGCCTAACGTCGCAATCCCATTGAATGCAGAGCGATAATAACCATGCTGCTAACTTGCTTCACCATGTTGTTCTTAAGCCGTCGGTCTGCTAACAACCGAGATGATTGAATGCACTTTGCACGAAGCGTTTGCTCTTTCGTGCATCTACGATGTTTTATCTCTTTCCCTCGACGGACTTTCTTGACTCACACTAAAGTGCTCATCGGCGGTTCCGCCGCCCCTCCGTTCCTTCTTTGCCCGCGCTTTCTGTTCTCGCCACAACTGTTTGACGCCGCGTTTACTCCTTTCCTGCCACTTTAGTTTTCCCGCCATCTGCAGCGTCCGTTTCTTCGCGTTGCTCCTGTTGCAGACGCGATGCGTGGGCGTGCAGGGAACGGTTCCACTAAGCCGCGCTGTCTCTCGCTGTAAAGCTGATTACGATCCGGGTATTTTATTCTGTGTCGGCGACGGTTTATGTCTCGGTTCGCTGGATCTTTGTCGGCTCTCGAGGGTGCACGCCCTCTTCCTTCTTATCTCCGTCGAGTATCTGGCGGGAACGAAAAAAAAATGCTTCACGCCAGATTAGCTTCTCGCGTTGCGGAATTAAGAGGCTCGCAACAATTGATTACTTACTGCCGGCGTCGGGCACGCTTGTATTTGATGTGATTTCGCGACACGCACTGTGAAGATATCAAAATATGTCTTTTACACGTCAAAACGCGAAACCGCAGCGCTTAAAAAAAAAAAGAATCAGGGAGAGACACGCCAGTCACCGGACGATCCTCGAAAAAGAGGGAAGCGTCTAAGGCCCCGGAATGAGAAAGGTAGTGACAACTCTCTTTCTTTTAGGCACGCACACTTTTAAATGCAATGGCACTTAGCAGTGCACTTGCACGCCTAGCGACAGTCATAGGCGTTTCTTTTCTTCTGTTTTCTGTAATTACAGTTAAATGCGAGAATTTACCCCCGCGCCGGTTTTATTAAGACGGTGGAAAACCGAAGAACTAAGATCGGAGCATGTCCTCAAGCTTCGCAAGGAGAAAATTTTAACTAGATTTATTTTATGCTCATCTGTGAAACACATCCCCGCACTCCTCGCCTCGAGGCCACTTCTCTCTTATAGTACAACTGCCATTACTTTGTTTCATTCTTCTTTTTTTCTTGGTGTCGGGACGCTTTCTAAGCACTCGCGTCGCGCACTTGTTCTCTGGAGGGTGGGAAAAGCCCGTGTCATGTTTCCTTCCACCTAATCCCCGAATAAACGAACACCAATTTTTTTTGTTTTTTGTCGGAGACAAACAATAATTTACACAGGCAAACCCTGAGTGCTATCATAAACAATAGTAATTCTACAAGATTTTTTTTATTTTTTTATTTTGAACGAAATTGGATTAAGAGGAAGAAATCCTGAAATAACCTCGTCATATGTCGAGAAATGTCGCTGCGAGGTTAACTCAGGATTTCTTTATATCATGTAATGCTTCTTAACGGAATCCCTAATCCCCCAAAATGTCCGTTCGGTCGTCCGTCCGTCTGTTCGACCCCTCCGTGCATTTTCCTTTGAATTTGTCGGGAAAATTGCCGTCACGTGACATATAGAACAATTCAGTGTCCCTTCTAAATTTAGCGGGGGACTTGCCGTCTCGTGACTAAAACACCAATTGAGTTTTTCCCTAAATTTAGCGCGGAAAGTGACATCACGTGACCTACACACTATTCTCGGTTTTCCATCTAAATGTTGCGAGGAAACTGACGTCACGTAGCCTAAGTAACAATTCAGTTTCCCAGCTACATTTGGTGGGGAAACTAATGAGTTTATAAAATCTTGTCCCCCCCCCCCCCCTCTCCCCAAAACTACTTCCTAAAATCTTCTGAGCACATCAAAACGATCACTCCCACACGTTTATCGCATTCTAGGCATCATCAAACTTAAAAATAAAAATCGCCGTCAACTTTTTTTTGATGTTTTATTAGACGAGGCGTAATGCTCGTCAACGGCTATACTTACTCTCACCTCAAGAACCGTAGTAGAAAAAAAAGTCCGACTCTCGCGGCACATTACTAATTTCTCCCTTTATGCAGAGAATGAAGATATATGTTGGTGCATTTGGAATTATATATCTGTTATCTTATCAGGACGCACACGTTTTAGACGTCAAAAGGCTCGCTTCTTCCTCGGACAAACAAATCTTGTGAGAACTTCTTCTCGCGGCGTATGAACAACGCGTAAAACTTCCCTTGTTTTCTTGAGGCGAAAACGAGTACAGTTCCTGAAGTTGGTAGCCGCCAGAGACGCCGACCAGCCTCCGAGGCGCGCTGCGCCGACGCCCCCATGTCGAGCTCCCAGGGGCTCCGCCTTCGGAACGGATTACCGGCCAAATAATGAAACCACGAGGACGAGGATGGAGCGTGTCACCGAAAAGGTCTTCTCCCCCCCCCTCTCCCGCACCCACGCACACACACACACACGCAGCTTTTAATGTGACCTGCGGCCTGAGACGGCCTCCCGCGGAAGGGATTGGTCATCGACCGGCGCTGACACGCGCGGAAATGTGCCCTGCGCGTACAGAAAAGACGCGGAGGAAGCCATGAAGCGGGAAATAGAAGGACCTTTTCGTGAGAGCCAAGATTTAGGAGATGAAGCAAGTCGAACCATGGGACCATTTGCATTTTTGTTAGACGGATGTTTGGAGGGCAGATTAGTCGGAAGAGTGCAATGCGTTGCGGGTTCTGCGTGGCTCAGGTGGAAAGCAGGCGGAGACGCTTTCGAACGATGAACGCCCAGTTCGTCACCTCCTTGCAGCTCGTGTTAAGAACGAGGTCCATATATACCTTGTGACCCGGATCGGGCAGTTGGAAGCACTCTGAAGTCTAAGAAACTACTTTTTCTCACACACTGCGCATCAGTGGTGGTTATGAGGGGACTGTACACATAGACACGCTTAACTTGACGCGCTAATCATTAACGCGACCGAAGAAAAGACGGGGAAGAAAAACGAAGACACGCAAAGAGGACAACATATAGCGTTAGTCTCATATTTAAGCGTCTTCTCTTTGCCTATACCCTCTCTTAGGCCTCAGTCGTGTCACACTATTCACCAGCTCGCCTGCTCGCTTCCATCTTTCAGTTTACGGAAAGCGTTCGCGGCACATTTGGCGACGGCAATACTTTGTTTAAGCCCAAATCCAATCGCAGCCAACGCTACGTCGATCGTGACCAATCAGACGGCGTCAAAAGCCCGCCGTCATGGCGTTCATCATGTTTCTGTACGTGATCTGTCATCGCTGAACCCATCATAAAAAGAAAGAAGCCCAGTGACTTGCGGTTTTGACGCTGCGCCTGGACTCAAGCTGAAACGAAGCATACGTGCTTTGCACTGACGTCACATCGTCCATTTTGCACCACCACGGAAGAGAACGAGAGGGAAGCTGCTTTTGTACGTATTTTGAGTGACGGGTTAATCTTCTATAAACTCTGTAGAGGCCAGAATAGCGACATTTGGGCACGTCTGGGACACACGAAAGAGAGTCCTCGGTGAGACGGGAGTTGCTCCTTTCCCCTCTTCACTGGTGGTGGCCAGACAGCTGGCGAGATGACGTCAGGTGCAAAGCATGTATCGGCTTTTTTCACAAGGCCGCCGCCATCTTGAAATATTGTCACTTCCAGTATTGGCAAAAACATTGCGTAGCCGTCGCCACTCCAATATAATGCATTTGAAATAAAGGCGTAGCCTTCACCCATTCTCGTTTTGTCTCCCTCTACTTTTTTACTATTTGCAGGTTGGAATCTTTTATATATTTTTTTTGTCGCACATACCGGATATGCCGACCTGGACGGCTGGGGACGAGAGTAAGCGAAAAAGGTCGGTTGGGTGTCGAACGCAACGCTATTTAGCGTGCATCAGCCTCGGGAACCCGTGTTCGCTCATAGAAATCAAACTTAAGAGTTCTTATTTCAGAGGACTGACAAATAATGGAGCTACTTAACCTCCACCTACCTCCTTCTCCCCCTTCCCCTTCCCCCCAAGTTTCTTGCTATGTGATCCCATTTCGCAAATTTCTGGCTTCCTTGTCTGCTAATGCCGCTGTTTCCTTTCTGCGTTGACGCGGCTCTCCAGAGCAAATAAACATTATTAATAGTATTATTAATCTCACTGGTTAAAGAGCTGCAATAGAATGGTCTATGCCAGGGGTGGCCAAGCTACGGCTCCCGAGCAGCATGAGGCTCTTCACCTGTTGCGGTTGGGTAGTCTTGTGCTACTGCTACCATACGCAGAGTTGGACTGCTTGTGACTCGGATAGATGAATGTAGTTCGAGTCCCGTTAAGATCTGTGGATTTGTTTGCGGCTCTTAGGCCGGGTCAGCCTGGCCACCCCTTGTCTATGCCATCCTATTATAGTAGCATGGCATAGGATAATACAATAGAATAGTCTATGTGTAATATCAGGGGTAAACCTTTTTCTCGTATTATTATTCTAACCCCGATGATCGATCAGCTGTCGTACCTATATTCTCGCCATAGCCTTCACAGAATGTGTTCGTTTTCTGGCCAGGCTATGAGAAACCACTCATTCGAACAGACCGTTCTACGACTCTTCCTTCATTAAGACGACACTCCTTCGAACCCCCGAAACAGGATACATTGCCCTGACCAGAACCCTACTGTCGTCCCTTGCGTCTCCGATCGAAACGTCGTTAGCGGCGGTGAGGTCACCTGAGCCGCCACCGCCGCTGACCGCCATCTCCTATAGATCTCGTTATTTCGACGAACCTGTTCCCGTGTTTGCCCACGACTCGTTCCGAGGACTCGATCTCGCCGGCGCAAACATCGCAAGAGCAACGAGGAGTGTTGCCGCCGGGTTCCCTCATCGGTCCTTGTCCGGAGGCGATGGAGGCCCCAAGGAGTGTGCGAGCAAATAATGCCTCGGTGGGGAGATTATAGCTGCCGCGCTGAAGTACTCGTCGTATCACTGTTGTATCGTATTCCTGCTCTCTTGACCGTACCCAGGTTCGTTATTGTTTTTTGTTTGTTTCTTGTGGTGATCGTGGTGGTTTTGTCTTGAGCAACTTTGGAATGCCACCGTCACACTGCTCGTTACATCGATGTTCGAAGCAAATATGCTTCATAGAAAGACAAAAAAAATCCGTTTACAACTCCTGTAACGCCGAATTAGAGCGCAGTTCTTGAGGAGGAGGAGGGGAAAATACGGAGAGGGGGCTATGTCCCTCCTTCTCTCCTGCTCGCTTCCCATTTAGGGGAAAATTGTCAACTAAATTTAGCGAACAAATTTTTCCGCTAGGGGAACAATTTTTTTTCCTAAATTTAGCGGGAAAATTTGTCCGCTAAATTTAACGGGAAAATTTGTCCGCTAAATTAGCGGGAAAAATTTCCGCTAAATTTGGCGGGGAAGTTTTTGTGCTAGATCTAGCAGAGAATATTTCTGCTAAATAAATCGGGAAAGATTTTCCGCTAAATTTAGCAAGAGAAAATTTTTTTGCTAAATTCAGGCAAAAATTTTTGCTAAGTTTAGCGGGAAAATTTTCTCCGCTTAATTTAGCGGAAAATTTTTCCCGCTAAATTTAGCGGAACATTGTCCCCGCTAAATTTAGCGGGGAATTTTTTCAGCTAAATTTAGCGGGGACAACATTCCGCTAAATTTAGCGGGGGAAAATTATTCCGCTAGATTTAGCGGAAAATATTTTCCGGCAAATTTGTGGCTAAGATTTAAGATGGAAAAATTTCCGGCTAACTTTAGCGGGGTACGGGAATTTATCCGCTAAATTTAGCGGGGAAATTTACCCATCATGCAATGCGCGGTTACGCCGACGGCGACGGTGACGGTGACGGCGACGTCGACGCCGCTCAAGCCTGAAACGGGCGCCTAAGAGCAGCGCTCTAAAGAGCCATGCCCCAGACAGTGTCTGTGGGCAATGTCGTTGTATGCTTTATTAGCAATGTCACCGGTGGTTAACGAAACATAGAACATGTTCCTACGTAGAGGCGTATGGGCGTCCATATCATGTCCCGGTGATTGGTAGTATACATGAGTAGATGGTCAAGTGGGCGCGCACATGCACATGAAAACACGTGCACGTCGATTTTTCAGGAGATATAGCCGTGCTCACTAGCTTAAAACGGATACGCACTCACGCCAGGTTGCCCAATCACACGCGTGCACGAGAACATTTCCACGACACACGAACGCATTTACTTGACAGACTCGCTCAAGTGTGTCGTATCGATAGCTATAATAGGTTATCTCCCCCTCCCCCTTCCCGTCCCCCAGAAATTATTATTCGCCGTACGTCGTCAATATATGACGTCGCAGTGTCACGTCATGCCGTGGTGTTAGGTGTCGTCACGTCACGTCATGGTGTCACGTGGCGTGGTCAGGTGACGTCATGCAACGACCTACACGAAAGACGACCCGGGATATCTCCGCACAACCTCGCCCATAACGGCTACCGTGGGAAAAAGAAAAGCAGGTCTCCCCTAAGGTCGCTCAGTCCGAGGATTCGAGTGCAGCCTGTCCGGCTTCAATTGATGGAAAGTGCGGTTCTTCGAATCGCGGCCGGTAAAGGGCACTTCCGGCAACGCAGCCCAGTCGGCAAAAAAGCGAAGCGCTCCCTTCCGGTCGTTCAAAGAAGTCCGCGGCGCCTTTGGTTGTCCAACTAATCGCCCGGAGCTTAGCGCGAAACGTGACCTCACCTAGATTGTTTCCGGTCAGGTAGCTTGTGGCAGGGTGCTTCTTTATGTATACTCCGTTCAGCCTTGAGCCGACAGTGCGGTGGAAGCTACGTGCCTTTTTGGCCCAGTCAGACGTCTATCTTTCGCCACGTGATCGCGCCTCCGCCCAAAGCCGACGCACAAAGAACGAGGTCAGGCGACGGAAGGGAGGCTTTCGATTGGTCAGGCGAGCGCGTACCTCACATCGCGCTGCCAGTGTGCGGGTGAACTGGGGACAGACCGGAATTCTGCGCTGTTTCCATTTAGAAGGATAGCTGTTAGGTTAGTTACCGGCAAATCGTTCCCCTTCGGCACTGCGCTCAATCCAACTTGTCCGCTTCCTTCCGTTCGCCTGTTTATATTACTCGTGCCTCGTGTTCTTGTGAAAGAAGATAAAAAAAATCTCGTAAACGACGATAGACGGTTATCAAAAGTATGTAGAATGAAATAAAAGAAAACGAAAGAGAAAGGATTCAAGCGGTACGGTGCGAAATCAGATCACCTGTGGTACAACCCGCGGCCGACACAATTCAACGCTTCGCGCTACTCGCGCAGCGCAAACTATACTTAATTTCACCTTTAAAAAATGGCCTGGATTGGACACGTAATATTTGCTTGTAATTTTTGTCGTAAAACTATCGCGCGATATTTGCGCCATTAGACACAATTTAGGTGGAGGCCACGGCCCGCTTTAAGCCCCACCCACAGATCAGTGGCCCCGCCCATTACTACTGAACTGGCTTGGCTGCTCGACCGAACACGCTCGAAAGCCTAGTGCCTCCCTGTCGCGACGTCTGCTGCGTCTAGTCTTGGCGTCTGACGCCACCTGCTAGTCGTGTGAGACGACGCGCGGCAGCCTCCGGCATCGTCTGCTATTCCACCACCGTCTATCGTCGTCTACAATGCCCCGTCAGAGGCGGCGACGCGCGCATGAAAGCTGCACGTCGGCATCCTCCACTGCCTGCGTCCGTCTGCTATTCCGTCACCCGTCTAAGCCCGTCTGCGATGCTCGCAAGACGCGACCATGAAAGCGGCGTTCTAGCGTTCCATCATGCACCGAGCCACGGGCCAATGCAAGCCTCTGTCAGCGTCTATCGATGTGCGCTCAAAATCGGTCGAAATGAACAAAATATTTCAACGAAATACATATGCAATCCTTTCAGCTTGAGGTACAGCTTAAGCTGACGCTCAAGCTCACCCACCGGAAGCAAGGTGGGGAGCGTCGTGACGCACAATTAAAACGTGCCAGAAAAATGTTCGCTTTGGCAGGCCAGGTGCGCTGCAAAACCTGCGGGCTTCATGCCTTTCGGAAGCTAAATAACGGAAACTTACCTGGACACACTTGATGCGAGACGAACGCCCTATTACCTCCAGCCAAATGGCTCACAAATTCCTACCTACGTATAGGTATCTTCTCGGTATTGAAACCATAGTCATAATCACAACCGGGTTGGACAAGTCACAGAGCAACGTGGGGCCGCTTTCACGGGAGCCAACGTCTTTATTCATTATCAACACGCGACAACGAACCAGTCAAGCCAGATCAGCAAAGCACAATTGACATGGGACGCTAGGCTTAGGCCAGTCTTGCTACGAAAACAGGCAAGCATACAGCGCTTCCAAAGGCCGTATAGGAGCCTTTCATAGCCTCCTATATACTGACAAAGCTGGGCAGATCGCCACGAGAAGCGGCCGCTGAAATGAAAAAGGTGGAGCGGCAGACAACGGATGAGAGGAGAGCCACGTGACTGGCGCCCCTCTGCGGCGAGACGCCGAAATACACTTCTTCCGAGCGAACAAGCGTGTTTCGGGTCCTCGCCGCTGCAAAAGCTGCGCGCTGACGCCCAGATTCGTGGAGAAATGGCTCGTTGATCCTCTGTGCTACCAAATCCTCGCGCTCCAAATCTGCGACCGGACACTTTATGGCTCCATCGTTGAACTGCCAGGCTTTGTGAGTATAGAGGAGGCTTTGCTACTTTCAACATTTGTTTGCTGCAACATACGTCGGGTAAAGAGACTTTCCTCTGAACCACTCGGTGGACTGACGACGCGTCTCCCACGCATAAAAGTAGAAGGGATCGACAAGCTACTCTCGCTGAGCACGATGCAAACGCCGCAGCCATGTTTGTTATCGTTTCAAATCAAAGCGGAAAAGGCAATCTCGAGGTATTTTTGAAAACAATAATGACTTTATCTAGACTATTTGTTTTTCATACCTAAAGTTATTAAGGAAATAACATACTATTACGGCACGTGGAAACAATCTTACAGCCACTATTTTACACGTCAATTATCTCTCCAGTCAATGAGAGATGTAAGTACGGTGTAAGCACGGTGTAAGAACTGGTGGTGCTTAGCGGTTTGTGACCTCATCTACCATCTCCACCTAAATATGCCTCTGGTGGCGTAAATTATTGCTAAAAAAGAAAAGAAAACTTTGTTTTCAAGGTAATTTAAAAAAAAGTTATTCGTGTCCTATTTCGGCTAGCACCACCTAGATGCAAGGCCTTGGCACTGTTCCCTTTCCACAACACTAAACGTAACCCTATATACGTTTGGACGCCGCTGGCCAGTGGCTGCGCCAACGAGGTCACGCGAATATGACAACAAATGTGAGAAAGGAATCGAATCAATGCTAGCGCTGCGCGTTTCAGACCTTTAGTGTGATGTTATTGAGGAGAGTAAGCAGGCGACTAATCAGTATCTATACTTTGTCTCATCCTACGATCGACTAAAGGCCAAAGATACGGGCCGCCAGGTGCAATCACGTTCCACGCTGAACTAGACATACCTAACATTGATTAGAGGTAAACGAATAATGCTCCGAATCAAAAAAGTGCCGCATCATTTCTATAGCTTCGACACTGCAAAGAGCCTGTATGTCGTGGCTTTCTTCGCAACGTAAAATTGATGAGTCACTCAGTGCTATTCGATTCGAACCACTGTCCGTCCATACCCCATCAGGGATCCGGGACTCGGGCACCGATACGTGCATCGAAGCGAAATACCGTGCAATTCAAAAGTGGCTCGTCACTGAATCTGGTGGTCCATAGCTTTTGCCTTTAGTCCATCGCAGGGTGAGACGAATTATATGGTGTTGTTCTAGGCACAAATACGTGACAAACACCACGATGTCACACGTATGACATCGTCTGATCGTCCCATCAGCTCGTTGCGTTGGCTCCGTCTGGATTTAAGGTAAAACAAAGGACTATAAATGGCTGCCGCCGAGGCACCGAAACACCGGATTCGTTAACACAGCAGCGAAGGTTTTCTCCGCTCTGTCTCGAAGGGCTGCCACCAGACTTGAACGGTACACTCATCACAAGTGCCTTGCAATCGATTACTTTTGAATAGGAATTTTGCAATTAATTGAATACGTTTAGTAGGAAGTAATCGCAAGATTAATCTGATCACGTTTCGAAGTAATAAAATTACTCGTAACCGCTACGCTTTTTCCCTCCCTTTTTTGATGGCGCCCTTTGCATTTACAAGTTTCCTAGTCAGCAATACTGGAACAAAGCGTTCGACAGAATGAAGGTTGTCCTGAATCGGTGAACTGAGAAGATAAGCAGCTATTGTGGTTCGGGGACTCTAATTGCAATACTGAAGAGTACGAAAAAAACCAACAGTGTTTAAACCGGCAAATAATTTGTTAGTTTTGTAAATCTCAAGTGATCGAAGAAGGGACCATTACTTTTTCAAGTAACGGTCCATTAGTTTACGCCTCAAGCAGTCCAGTAATCTAATTGAAGACTTTTAAAAACTAATGTGTAATTGTAGTCGATTACCTTTTCTGAGAGTACCATGTACGAGAGTGGCTGCCACGACGAGAGATGGCGGCGGCAGCCGCTCCCCAACTCGAAGGGGGAAAACCCCGATGCCGCGCCCGTCCAGCCGTTCCGACTACGCAAAACCTGTCGGCGCCAAGGTCTACCAGATTTTCGCGTTGTGAGCTGTGTTTCATAGTGAAGTATTTGACGAAATATCGGATGTCGACGAAATATCGGATGTCACCCACACTAGAGCCAGTGACATCTTAAGGAACGGAGGGCGGGGCGACTCTTGAGCATCTCATTATCGTTCCCCAGCCGTGAGGATGCGGCATGTTTTGATAAGAACGTCTAAGAACATACCAGCATGCAGAAAGCGCGAACATTGTACGAAACAGCCCCACGTTTCTTACGCTGTCCTGGAATACCGTATTTCCTCGAATAATAGCCACGCTGTTTATGAACGGAGCCCGTGGGTCTGCTTTGTTGCTGAAGCGCGAAGATGGCCAATCACCGCAATCGGCAGAAAAATACGGCAGCGATATACAGGATGAAGATAACGTCTTCACGCGCAAACGCTATCTGGGGCACTAAACTCGTCAAACACAAAGTTTGAGTCGTAAGTTCGCGCAGCGGGCCGATTGGACGCCGGTGACAAAAGCGCGAAGTCATCGTCGAGAGAGTTCAACCGGTGCGCTCCTGTGAACTTCGGCTCCAACATTGTGTTTAACCAGTTTAGGGCCCCTGCTGATATATATGTATATATAGATATAGAGAGAGAGAGACAGAGAGAGAATCGTCTTCTCGATCTCGTTGTTCACTGCGTGTTTTATGCAGAACGCAGATTGGACGTAGATGTGTTCTGTGGGAAAGTTGACGCAAGGGCCTTGTTCATATGAAGCGCCGATATTACTCGAGCGAATAGGTTACAGTGGGAAGGAACGTTTTTACTTGAATTGGCGTTTAACGGCTTAAAATTAATTATTTTCACATTTTATCATAATCCGTGGAAATAGTCGACCGAAACGCATCACCTGACCCTTTAGTTGTTTTATGATGCCACTTTATAGTTTTTTAGTTTCTCAACAAGCCCCCAAAAAGATGATTTATGACGATGATAATGACTAACCACATTGATTGAGCATTATAAATGACGGAACAAATGACTCTCCCGTATGCTACTCTCGCTCTCAAGACGCTTTATCGTTAACGGCATTAACTTGCGAAAGTTTTTTTGTTTGTTATTGTAATGGGAGGTTTGACGGCTGAAACTAGAACAAGTTTGTTTTTATTTTATTTTATTAATGAGTGCAACATGATTAATGGGTAATTTTAGGAACACCAATCTTGATCTCGTGCAGATAAAAGTAGAGCATAACCACAAGATAAAAATCGATGAAACGAAACTGAAAAAAAAATCATTATTAACGAAAGGTGAAAATATATATATAAATATAATGGGACAGGATTACCGTTTTTGCGCACGAGGAAGGAATATGTACTGCGTCTGCGGAGCGTATAGGTGCAAATTAACTGTTTCCTCAAAGAAAAAAACAAAAAACACGTGTAGTTTTTTCCATAATGCGTTATAGCTCGAAAAAAAAAGAAGAAAATATAATTTCGTACACTGGCGCGAAGCGAAATGGTGGCATATTCATCAACCTCCATTACGCGGGTGTTAGGAAGCATCAGGTGGGCCAAAGAACGTCATTCTAGAAGCGAGAAAACAAATAAAATAAAAATAATAAAGAGAGCAAAGTAGCGAATGAAAACGAATTACCTTGTTTCCGGGTTCAGCGGAGACGAAAACACTCTGCAATGTTTATGGGTGCTGCGTTAGGATCTAGCCTCGGGGCGAAACGAAAGATACAAGCGACAAGGGTAAAAGGCAACAAAGATAACTAACAAGGAACAACGAACAACAACGAAGGAAAACGAACAACTCGTTCGCCCGCGAACATGTGTGGGCGAGATCTCGGTGTGTGCTGTATTGTGTTTCCTCTTGTGCATAGATAATAAAGCGCGGGGGAACATCGTAAAAGAGGTTATAAGCATTAGATGTGAAAGGTGCATACGCAATGTCCTCGGGAGCAGCGGCACGGAAAAAAAGAAACGGATGGGGAAGGCGTAGAAGAATGGGAGCGGTCGTTAGATGGCGGGCTGGTCGTCTGTGTCTGAGGCCACTGGATGTCGGCGGGTGTATCTATTCCCACAGCGTTTTGTTTTTGTTTTGTTTTCCTGTCAAGGACGTAAGCGCTATATACATTTGTTTCGTATACTCTCGTCTCCAGTCACGTAGTTTACAAACCCGGTGTGCATATGAAAACAAAAGCAAGGTGTTAGAACCTCGAACAAGTTAAAGAAATATAGGAAACGGCAAAACGAGAGTGATGGACTGTCGCGATTAAAACGTGAGCTTCGGCCATTAGTGTGGCGAGAGCGAGAAGCAGTGTTTTTCCGCATGCCAGAAGTTCCGCGATTCAAGATGGCGGCGCCCGCGTAGAAAAGGTCTGTAGTCGCTTACAGCCTAAGAAACGAGTTCATCAGGGCAGAAAGTTGGGCGAGCTGGTTGATCACCCCGCAATTCGACGGAGTTTTCCGTCGGCCGTCGTTCTGAGCCGCTCGGAAGATTGATTTCCTTTTTCAAGTATATAGTTTGTTTGCCTTCCCACGAGAAGGAACGCCAACGTTGTACTACTTAGACCCCCGTTCTCGGGCGGTACCCGAGACAACCCGCTCACCCGTTATTCCCGTGTCGCTCGCCGCGGGCGCCACCCTCCTCCCCGACTTCGCACGGAGGGCTCAGCGTTACCCCTCCATTCATTCTGTTAGTCCGCGCGAAGGCGAAGTGACGAGCTCAGAATGGCAGACAACCACGGCCCGAATACGAATAAGTCCGATCGCGTACGTGTTGTGCCTCTACAAGATGTACGGCGGGAACAAAGGGATTTACCATGAAAAGGCAAAATGAGACTACATTCCGCTGGCCACTAAGCACTGACAGAGCTCTGAAAGCTACGCGTCCACCGGACCCATTTGTTGAGTCACCTGAGCTCATTTACTACGCGTGAGTATGCGCGGACGCCGTAATCACGTGATGTTTTTGCAGCATTGGATTGGCTGGCACGGCCCGTAGCGTTTACTGTGGTCCATCTTACATAGAAACGAAGTGTAGCGTGTCGCAACTCTTTCGCCTTCTTTTTTTCGCTTTGACTTTTTTCTTGCGGCAGCGTCCGCGCATCTTCGTCGGAGCCAGAATGCGTGACACTGGCGCCATCTATCAGGGACTTCGGGAAGTCCATCGATGACAGGGGACGTGATATCCCAGGAAGTGAAGGAGGAGGGAAAGGGGGGATCGCATTGTGCGACGGAGACAGTCCGAGTGTCACGCTCTGTTGCGTTGCGACTGACTCTTTTCATCAGTCCCCGGTTCCGCCTTTGTGTCGAGAGGAAATCGCCGGTGCTCATTTTCTTTGGGGAGATGCTGGGAGAACACACCCGAAGAGGAAGGGAAATGAATAATAAACGAGTAAAGCAATAAAATAGCGAACACCTCACTGCTTTGGTAGAAGTTTGCGGGGAAGGTAGGGGAAAAGGGCGAAAATAAACGCACGACGCGCAACGAACTGAGCTTGGAATGACACGTCGAACGATGTTGCATGTCAGCTTGGCTGGGTTTGGGAACGTTGAGTATATATATACTATATGGGGATAAGGACACGGCATACGAACATACGAACTGCCCGGCGACTTGTAATTTTAAAGTTGAAATCGATAAAAAAAAACAGCTCAAAATGTAATGACTAGACAATTGCCCCAGTAGCGCACACATGTAAAAAAAAAGCGTTTATTTTATAGGTATGGCTTTAGTTGATTTTTGTGTGTGGTGTGTGAGAGCAGAATAAGTCGTACAAAAAGGTATGAAGCACCGACTTCCTTAGAATATGTCGCGTGCCAGTAACGTCTCTATATACATTTGGCTGCACGAAAAGAACAACAACACACACACAGACATTTACTATCGCCCATAATGCACTCTTATTACGTGATAAGTATTCACTGTCCACACATTGCCAATCTGGGTTCGTTGAAGTGAGAGGCCTATTTGCGACTTCTGTTTCCATGCTAAATACACGCGCGCGTCTTGTATTCTTTTTATGAAAATTGCGGTACTGTGTTTTTGTTTTACAATTTCGTGCATGTCTGTTTTTGCTTTTTCAATGTTTTTTAGTCTTTGGTGTATTTATGAAGTTAGTGATTCGTTGGGATTTAGTCAGGGACTGGCAAGTTGCGCGCTGCCACGGAAATATTGCACAGGCGAATTTTAATTTGCAGAGGCATATGGTCACCATATGAGCTAAGGCGTCGTCCAGTCAATGCTCCCCACATATACCTACCCTCTTTCCAGGAAATAAAGCAACCGTTCAATAAAAAAAAGAATTGGAACATTTTTATAATAAACAATGAATAACATGCTTATTATACTTCCACAGAATCAGCTTTGCAGTTAATTGTTTACAGTGTTGAGTATATATATACCTTAAAAGATTACATAAATGCGGATTTATCTAAAAATAATGCCAGTCGTATATTAGTTCCGACAGGATTGATTCACGCTTCGCAAAGTAAAATATGAATAAATATTACCAATGACGTGCTATAAAAAAAAACAACAAAAAAACTACAACACTCAATGGTACATAAAACGAAGCAATCAGCACACGTTCTAAGATAACTCAATGTTTTTTTGTTTTTTTTTTAATTTGGGCTTTAATATGTTCGTGTAAAATGAAAGCTTTATAATTTCTGGGAAACTTTTCGCGGTTAAGGACTCGTGTTTACACTGTGGATGTTTCTTCACTATTCGTATGGTGCTCTTAATTTTTTCTTATTTATTAAAAAAAGAGGGAGGGGGTGTCTTTTTACTTTGATATTGCTTCCCGTGTAAGAATCTTTGAATAACGAGAAAATCGCGACTCGCGATTGATTTTAGATTTATCAAACCGCGAAAAGACGGCCGGTATTACGAGCAAATTGCTCTTACGCAATCGTGAATTCCTTCAAGTAAAATAAAACAGAAAGTAAGGTAAGAAATAAATAAAAAAGAGAAAATGGCAAAAGAGACAAAGAAGGAATTGCTGCTCTTAAATGGCGAAGACGATTTATCTCCGAGACTCACGTCAAAAGGCGCTCACAAAGTTGTTCCTAAATGGAAAGAAAATTGATGGGTCGAGAGATCGCAAATAAAGTTGTCTGGAGTTTTGTAAATAGCGGCGCTAGGAATCAAGAGTAATTAGGCAATTCGCTTACAATCAAAGACGAAAGTTAACGGTGGCGGCGAGTTGTCCCAGCTATCTGACGCCATTTGAACGGGAGGCGCGATTGGTGCGATTAATCTTCGACTTGGAACCTCCCGCAAAAACGAACAAAATAATTGAACCAAGACGGCATATGTCCTGATTGCTTCGATTTTTGTTTGTTTGTTTCTTTGTTTGTTGTGTGTTTTCGCTTTCCCAGGGGAAAACGAATTGCAGACGCCTTGCGTACTTTGGAGAACCTTCCAAATTGCGGGAACCCAGTGAAATGTTCATCGTCCGAGGTCTCTCACACGAACGCCTTTTTCGCGCCCTGGATCTTAGCATGAATGTCTTAGAAGGACAGACTTGTTAAGATTGTTTGTTAGATTTAATAAAATTATTTGAAACCGATATTTTAGTGACTGACAGAAAAAAACTCAGTTAATCCGGTTTTTGAGCGATCCAAGTCATGGCATTAACGAGCTAACTTTTTAGGGAGGAGGGCAAAGGGGAGGGGGGGCGGTAAGAGAGCGCATAAAATTGTTGTACGATTTATAGCAGCCACGGTTGATGTACTGAAGCAAGTTTGTTGTGCGTTTTATGCAAATAAGAGTCTGAACAACGAGGCAGCTCTTTGCTGTGGGCTTTTATTTGCATCTACCCTTACAAAAAATGATCGAGTTTCAATTGAAGGTCATTCAATTGAAAAGAAACTCAATTAAAACTCATTGATAATTTTTGTGAGGTAAGCTGGATTTATTTGTATCTTGGTGGTATTGTTGTGACATATGGGGGTAAACTATGATACTTTGCTGCGAATAAATATAGAGGAAATTTAGACAAACCCACAGAGCATGGGTTTAAATATTACTTGAGAAAACAAAGATAAAATACCGGTTTGCTGTGCTGTCCCCCTTTTGCTGTTGGAAGTTTCCTTGATAAACACACACATAATCATGTCAGTAGTATGAAAGCAAAGAGCTGGCCTACTGATCCCAACTTGGTGGGCGTAAATCCTGGGCGAGGTGCCCGCAATCTGACAGAGGCTTATTGTGGAGAACGCGCCGAGGAGCCGAGATTTCGGTGCACGCCAAAAGATGCCCAGGTGGTCGAAATTATTTCGCAGCACCTTCGCTGGGGCGTGCCAGAGTCCCTTCGTTGGTTTGCTGCGTAAAATCTACCTATTCGACGCCTGGCTTGAACGCATAAAAAGGAACACAGTACCCTCGTGACGCAAAAAGAAATTACTTTGATAAATGCGTTTTTTGTATGCACGTGTCACGTGCACATGTATATAAGTGTTCCCCCAAGCCGGAGCAGAGGTAAGCCTTTCGGCGACTGTACTCAGAGTCGACTCTGACAATCTAAACGCATCCCTACAAACACACACTGCACGTCACTACAAAGTACATGAGTCTGCGCGCACAGTCTTGTTGGGCACTGAAGGAGCGCGAGCGCACATACAGTCATAACTTTTTAAATTTTATTTCCCCACAAATTGGTCTCCAAATGTACACGGCTACCATTTTGCTTGAGCTGAAGTTCCTTACCACTCGGAAAAAAGTGCACGGCGCAGCTATGTGCTGAAACTTCCACGCGTTGTTATTCGCTAATGACGTTAGTCATTCCACGCAAACCAAGGTTTCGCTCTCATTTTGGTAAACTATACATTTCGTGGGACCGCTTGCTCCAGGGCAGAAGTAGGAAGTTAGCGTAATTCTACCCGGGGTGAAGTTAGAACAGTGCGTGAACATTTTCCCGTCCATTTATTTAAAGCATCTGCGACACAAGACCGACACTGTGTTGACATTACTTATTACCTCAGCGTAGAGTGTCTAATTAATACACCACAAATTGCCCACGAATAGGTTTATGCACTATCGTTTTTGTCAACTCTGCTCATGGTTGCATTTTGACTGATCTCGCACAACAGAATTTCGGTACTGCCATACCTTTGGTGATAAACCGCGGTTAAAATTACAGTCGGCCTATGAGAGACGCCAAATGTCTTTATACCCGAAAAAAAAAGCTCTTTGAAGTTCTTTCCTAATGGTCGCACAATGCGCTTAACGACTCTACCGTTAATCATCTTAATTCGAAAAACAAGCAGTGCGAAACGGTGCTCCAGCAATCACGTGCCGCTTGCATGCAACAGTTGCCGTTGCAGACCATTTGGTTGTATCCAAATCGTTATTACACGTTCGTTGTAAGAATGGCTCCTTAACGTGTCTAGGTGTAATTAATATAGTGAAGAACAACAATAGTTACTTCAACTTGAGGTGCCCTGGTAAAATTTGGTGAGTGCTGGAGTTTGCTGTGGGTGTAGAATTACCACAATAAAAATAACACGAAGGCGTCAGATCTGATCTTCGGAGGAGTTTCTTCTGTGCAGGATACTTTTTGTGGCGGAAAATTGTTTTTGTGTGTACTTGAGTTAATTGGCGACATTAAAACAAGGAGCATAGGAATATGGTAAATTATATTGCAAGAGAACATGCTATGGGTAAAATAAAAAAAAAACAAATCACAAGAAGTTTGAAAACCGTAAAACCGCGCTTCGCTGCCTGTAAAGGGTGCACCACCACTAATTGAGGCACGTTGTTGGGAAGCAGACTTCAGAATTGCCGCAGCATCCTTGTAAAATGTTTGAAACACGTTTCGTTTTTTTTGTTTTTGTTGTTGAGTAGAAATAAAACAAAACAAAAACTAGATTGTGTTTTTATCCTACATAAGAGCTATTTCTTTAGATAAATAAGACTAGATTACATATTTTAATTGTTTACACTAAAGGAAATCATTGTAAACAAATATCTACACCAAATTAAGCTGCACATTGAGCAAATGCCACGTGTCGTTCTACATTTGTTTTCTTTTAAGTGTGGCCGCCTCAAACTTCTGATGTTACTAATGGTTTTTCTTTACTAAAAATCCTAATTTTACAACATCCATTTAAATTTCCAGTTCCTCTGTATGTTTTCAAGCGGTATTCACAGCGAATTTAGGCACCGTCTTTATCCCAGCTTTTTATTTACAAGCAAGCCATCGACCAGGACGGCGCCGCCACGCCATCTATCGCACGAACGTGCGAACCAAGCAGAACGAGCAGAGCAGGCGAACAAAATTCAGGCTGCTGTAGGGGCGGAATAGAGGAAAGGACCGCCAACGGCTTTTATTTTTGTCCTTGAACGTCTTTTTCAGTCAAAACATACCGGGATATAATTGTTGCCGCTTAAATGACTTCAAAAAATGACTTCCTGAAGAGACGAGGACATGCTAGCCGAGGTGTCGCTGAGATAGTAGTTCGCTTTGTCCAAGTCGCAGATGCCAACCTAAATGTTTTAGCATGTTTGCTGATTAAATTATTCTCGAAAAGAAGGATAGCAACTAGATATCTAGCGGTGATGCTCTCTAAAATTTTGTGTGGGACAACTCAAGTGAGTTGTGTCATATTTCTGCCGAGTTCTTAAATCGCGGTTTTCGTTTGTTGGAATTGAATTTTTTTACAGGTTTCCGTTGTGAATGTCGGCTGTTTGAGTAGCTTTATTTTTTAAACCAGATGCGTCTGCATTAATCATCATCATCATCTTCTTTATATTCGTGTGCCCAAAAACAACCCGAAGGTCTTCACTTTGGTGCCAGCAGGTAGAGTGCTACAAATAAAATGACAAACAATTACGTAAAAAATAAACAGCGAGTCAAGGAGCCATAACAGTCAAAATGCACTCACCTTGGTTTGGTGGTTTTAACTTTATAGATGAAATGATCTAAAGTAGGTAGCAATGTAAGGGCCTTTTTGAGTATTGATATATGCTTACATATTTGTGGCTTTATGAATTTAAGCAAGTAATTATAAAATGACAGTAGATGCGGAATAGTTAATGAAACAAAATTGAATGATTTTTTCTTCCACCCGTATACGTGCTATTCTTTCAACAATTCTTGCTGCTTTCGAAAAAAAAATGTTGACGGAAACGACGCCGGTTTGCGTATCGCCTACCATTAACCGTGGCAAGGTTGTTGGTCTTATCTCTTTACAGGAAGAAAGCAGAACTTTGAAATTCCACTAGGTGAAATTCACTACTAATGTACATCTTCCATAAAAATCTGAGATTTCTACGAACAGACGCAAATTTTTCAGCGGCTATTCAAGCGAGTCTGGGTAATAAAGCCATTCCTTGGATCCTGTCATTTTCGCCGGAAAGGTATCCCAAATGTAGTGTGCAGAACTGTTTCAGCTTTCAAGTTCCAAGCATAAAGGTCACGTTTATGCTGATTAGTATTTTTGAATGCACGGCTTGCTAACGGTACTAAAATTTCAATAGAAATTTACTTACCGAATTGTGGAGTTCCAGAAGAAAAAAGCTTGCTTTTCCGGTCTACGACCCTTCCTTTGTAGCGTAACATATGCACAGTGAACAAACTTCACTGCCCTTGACAAAATGAATCAAAAGAGCGCACAAAATTGCGTAAGAAACAAGACCAGAAGAAACTTTATTTTACAGTAACTGTTGTTACCTATATACGTCTGCATTTACAGCCGAAGTATGTGAAGTTGATCTGTCGAACTCTCAACAACGTTTTTTAAAGAAGCAAAAAAGGTGACAGGACGGGATACAAAAAAATGGGGATGCTAATTTCTTCGCCAAATTAAATATAACTTTTCATTGATAAATTTAGCTTTTCACATCACCTGTCGAGCGCAAAAGTTTGTTTACTCAAAGTTTTCTTCCAGAGATTAAACTTCAGTAATGGTCGCGAACAAGCAAACTGTTGTTATATATATTTGACCAGTCCTAATGAGGTAATATATACTCATATCAAAACAAGATTGTAGAATATTGGTTATCCAGAATAATCTAAATCTTGTGGTGATTACCGTAGTTCATCATAAAACGAGTGAATATTTCCACGTGCTACACGAAATATGCTGTCTTTCAAGTATCAACAAACAGACACACAGAAAACCGCCGGTAAAGACGCGTTCTTCTCTCTACCTTCTTTGTACACAAACAGCATAAAACATTTCCCGTCGAAAAACAATTGCATCGGGAACAGTCGTACTCTTGGAATAGTGTGAATTCTCATTGATACTATGGTGCATGTCGTTAAAATGAGATTGCAGAGACACGCAGTAAGTATATGCAACGAGCTTGAAATACATAACGGAAGAAATAAATGCGACCGAAACCATTTCTGTAGTTCAATAGTGCATAACACAAACATACACACACTCACACACAGGTTTTGTCTCTGTCTCCAACAACTTAAAAATGCGAGGCGTGCCCGTATTAGCAACGACAAAAAAATCTTGATCAAGAAATTCCATCGTAGAATGAACATTCAGGGCATCCACCTTGTCATGCCCCACGCGCGTCTAAGCGCATAGCGACAGCAGCTCAAAACGCTCGCGGGACAGTCTTTATTATTGCACGCATAGACAAAGTCCTTTTATTAAATTGCAGGAATGCGCGGGGACTAGAAGACGCGCAGTTATTCACAAAATAATAATAAGAAGAGCAAGATGATGAATTGTTCTAAGATACGTCAAGAGCCTCGGAGTTGTAACATTCATAGATGCATACGCTTATGGTCAAGAAAATCACTAAAACTTCTCACCGAGTAATTCATAAGATACAAATACGCAGTCTCAGACTTCTGAATTTTCTTAAGCGGGGACGAGAGCAAATGTCACACCCCTCCAGTTATCTGAATTTCGGTTCGAAAACTTTATAGCCATACAGTAATCGCCAACAGGCACTGGTGCATTGATATTAATAAGAACCGTGAGTTTAACGCCATTCATTTATTCGGACACCTTGGAAAACGTAGCTTTTTTTTCTTAAGAAGATGGCTTATACTGATTTTCAAACCACGTTTCGAGGTTTCTCTCGTTTTGTGTTATGCCCGTTTGAGAACCAACAACTAAATAGTCGTCGCAGTCGTTAGGTTCTTTAACAAACTTTAGAAATATCCTAACATTAGGCGCAACACGGAATCAAGAGTTTCATTGAGCCACAGGCAAACACTGTTGAATCTGTGGAACCAACGGTGCCTGCGTGGAATCTTTGTGGAATCAATTTGTTGTTTCTCGCGTTATTTGAGTGAATAACGAGTTTAAGTGGATTGTATGCTGCCACTCGTAACAGGTGTACTATTTGAGACCTTTACCAGAGTAGGAAACGCTAGTGCGTTTCGTTCATTTAGCACGTGACTCAAGCCTAGCAACGGCCGAAAAAGATAGTGATGGCTGTAACTTGTCCTAGATATCGAAAAAAAAAGAAAACTGCGCGGAAATAGCTGGATGTTATCAGAAATAGCGCAACAAAGAAGTGAAGAAAAAAATTTAGAAATAATGATTTGCAGTCAAAGCATACACACATACAGAATACTTTTACACTCTCAAAATGTGAAGGTGCATCCAAGTCTCAAAAGTTGTGCAACTATTTTCTCGTCAAAGTTGTTGGTAAACAGCAGCTTCACGCAGAAATAAAGAAATCAAAAATGAAGATGTCGTCACTCGGAAATAAAACGAAAACAAATATTTTCCAAAGGACAATAAAATAACGGAGTGCCACAGATTTCTTCCCACACGTTCAGTACACGCCCCGCACGGAGTGCAGGGCACCAAAACCTTCACGAGTCCTGTCAGCCAGTCAGTCCCATGGCGAGACAGCATTCGATGTAGCACCTTGCGAAGCCCCCTTCGACGCTGTCGTGGCAAAGAAACTCACAAAATGACGAGTTTCTCGTTGTTTTCTTTTTCTTTCTTCTCGGTCATATAGCTTCCGGGTTCTGTGCTGGGTGTTGATCGGTAGTTGCGGTTATAACAGCGGACGATGACTCAGTCGTGACGTCACGCTTTCGTAGGTGACTGCAGGCGACCGGTGAAGCCGAGGTCAAACTTGCGTGTGGGTGTTTTCACCAAGAGGATCAGCGAGGTGATCCACCGTCAGTGCGTTTGATGGGGGACTGTACAGCTGCTGCAGGTCAAAAACAGATACGGTCAACGGTCACTCTGAAACTGATTAGTGGCTTCCTTTTTTATATGCTATTTCATGAGACTTTGAGGTAGCTATAGTGACGGGCAGCTCAAAGTGATTGTCCGGTCAAACTTTGTCTTTCAGAAAACAATTAAATTGTATTGTCATTGCTTTTAGGGATATCATTCGCACAATATCCGAATTTTTAATCATCCACAGCACAAGTAATTCAAATTTTAAACAGAGCCTAAATGGTCAGATTTCACGCGCAAAACACACAGCGTTTCCGATGGCAACAGCGGAAGCTCTGACGTAGCATCAGCAAAAGAGAGCCACCTCAGCGTTTGACTGCTGTCTCTATAGAATAACTTATTTCCAAGAAAGAGAAGATCTACGTTATTGAGGGACGCTCAATTTTTCGACGATGATCTTTGTGTGCACAATCAACCATGTTGATCAAAACCTGGAATAAGTCAACACTTGCGACTCTGACGTTACCATGCCTGATGTGACGTCACGATACGACCAGCCATGTATATTTGCGCAATTTGGCGTGAAGTTTCGTATTGATGTTCATAATTGATTTAACGAATATTTGGGCCTCTTTAAATGAAATAAATATCACATATGATTATATTTAGGCCCTATCTATGTGACCAGCAAAACAACTTAGAAACTTCCGGATATCACCGGACAATCCCTTTAAGGAACAGAGTGCGTGGCTTATCGCGTTTATGCCTCTGGCTTTGTGATTTGCTCTTTTGGTGGTCTTATCGTCTAATGCTTGCCCAACAGGCCTCCTGCGTTGCTCAGACGGCGCTGCAAAAATGGACTTGTTAAGACTTGTTTTGGGTAGGTACCATAGCCTCCTCTATAGTCACAAAGCCTGGCAGTTCGACGACGGAGCCATGGAGTACACTGGTCGCAGATTTGGTGCGCGAGGATCTGGTAGCACAGAGCATCAAAGAGCCATATCTCAGGGAACCTGGACGTCAGCGCACAGCTTTTGCAGCGGCGAGGACCCGAAACACACCTGTTCGCTCGGGAGAAGTGTGTTTCGACGTCTCGCCGCAGCGGGGCGCCAGTCACGTGCGGGGCACCAGTCACTCTCATCCGTTGCCTGCCGCTCTCACCTTTTCTATTTCGGCGGCCGCTTCTCGTGGCGATCTGCCAGGCTTTGTCAGTATATAGGAGGCTATGGTAGTACAAAGTTGAGCGTCTCAAACTGTCTCACGTGTAGAAGCGTGCCTGCATGCTTTTGATGCGGAAGGCAATCACAGGAAAATACAAAGAAATAACAAAAACTCGAACACCGTCGAAGCACAGGTTTAGAACTAAGATGCTAAAGCCTAAGCCAAGAGACGCCGTTTCACAGTTTCACGCGTAAAAAAAGCGTGAGTCCAGTTTTATTGACGTCACTACCCAGAGATAAGGAACGTGTACCCTAGCGGTGGTGGCATGAATCTGGCAGTTTCGATTGTCTTGCGGCGTTGAATCTATATCCGATTTTGGACGTCGAATTATGTTTTTTCGTTCTTCAGCACTACACAGAAAGAAAAAAATTCCGGCGAACGGCGCCGCAAGTAGTGCGAGGCCCAATCAAGTGAGCTTGTACTACCCAAAATAAGGGCGGCACGGTTTGTTCAGAATTTCCGCGCAGGATGCCTATCTCGTTGGGTGCGGAGTGATACGTTAGAGTTCGGAAGTCGCTACGACGTCCGGCGTTTATTAAGCTGTCTGTGACGATGGGCGTGACAAAACTTTTTTTGCCAATATATTGTCCTGCGAAAATTAAAATAAAACTTATGGGCTGTCGCCCCGAAGAAGTTAATGTCCCAGTTATGCAGGAATTCCCAATAACAGGGATAAAGAAGAGCGACAAAGAGGACGAAAACAGGTTCCTTTTGTCTCTATCCTTTTTTGTTCCTGGAACTCACCAGCACGTTCCAATTCGCCGAGACTTAATAACACTTTGCCAAATGTCATTTGAGAACTCCTAAATGTTATACGGAAAGATGGGATTGTTGCTGAGTTGATTCGGGGAGTTGCTCGAATGCAATTTGAGCTGCCTTTCGACAGTACTTTCGGTTTCTTAGCGACGCACCAGATACCACTCCCAGTCATTGATGTCACTGCCTTTTGAGCTCTTCATACCAGCTTCAATTTTCTTGGTGTTTTGGTATTATATTTCGTAATGTACGATAAAAGCCAAAGCTCGGCTAATTTGGATATTTCTTAGACTTGTTCGGAGCTATCAGAACGGTGCATTTGGTGAGCGCGGTGTCAAGTTCCGCTCCCTGATTGCGTCTCTTCGTTATGTTTGGAAAACTTAGCACCAGGCCCCAGAATCCTCGCAACTTGGATACCTCTCCTGATTATTTCATGCATGTGTAAAAAGATGTTCTTATTGTGAAAAACAAGCTGCGAAAACTGTACCTGAAGAGAATGTCTGACCTTTAGTCTATATTCTGCTGGGACACAACATTATGTCCGAGTTAATTTTTTTTTTCAAAAAGGCGCCGAACTGTTTAGTGAGCAGACGACCACCAAGGGAGACATTGCACTTGACACAAATGTTATAAGCCTCTGATGTAGCGCAGGAGAAATCAGTGTTTTTTTCATAGACTAAGCAAGAACGACTGCATTTTATTTTGATGGTTACGTTTTGAAGGACGTTCATGGTCTATGTCAACTGAGGCTCAGCAGGATGTTGGCTCGTGACATCGCCTGGTGCAGAGCATCTGTCCGACATATTCTCTTGTTAAGAACTTGTACATAAGGCGCAAAATGTTAACATATTCTACAGGAAACTTGAATTGCCCCTAATGCAAGATTTGGGGCGTCGTATGTTTAAATAATTATGTGTCGCTACTTTTAGTTATAAGTTAAGAGTGTGCGGCAAAGGTGCCACTTGGTGCACAGGCAAAGTGGGACGAAAATTGCCTAGAGGAAATCAGTAAAAATAACAGCTTAGATACGAAAAAAGAAAACTGAAGAACGAGAAATATTTCTAAAGTGCTGCACGGTAAAATAGTCAGATTAAATCAATTAAGTGACAGTGGCTGCGTCCTGTATTTAGTTGATGCTATAATAACCTTTACCTTCTGTAAACATAGGTTTTAATGTTAAATTAATATCAATTTGTCTTACATTTGGCGCTTTCAAATAAAACAAACCATCAATTTATGCAGCAAAAAATAGAGCGAAATAACGTCTGATGCGTAGGTATGGAAACGTTCTTTTTGTTAACACCTTTTCGCGCAATTATATTTACATGTCTTTAGCTAGATCTTTAGATGTTGCTAGTGTTGCTTGTAGCCTGGAAAGGCGTTAAAGTTGATCTGAGGTTTCTTTACGTGGAATATGAGAGATCGTGCCTTACCGGAGTGCAGTGGGTGCCAGGGCGGGACAACGGACAACACACACACATTTGTGACAAGACAGGTGTGCAGGAACGCAAAAAAAATAAGGATCAAGTACCCAACTAGAGAGAGCCTTGCCGTACCCTTCCACGATCGCCATTTTGAGTTCCAGTGATGGACATGCGTACTTTGGCCTTCATAGCCTCGTACATTGTCATCTGAAAGAGAAACCGCACGTAAGAGGGCCATTTGCGAGTGGAGAATGATTGTTGTGTAATGGCATCGCGGGAAAGATTATTGTGTACTTTATTCTGCAATCACCGAGTGTCATAATTTCCTTTTATAAAAAAATGCCAGTAAAAAAGAAAAGAAGTTATTGCGGGATAGAAAATTAGTACAGAGATTTCAGTATAAATCACTTTCTGACCTGCGAAATTGTCGTCGCTAGTGATAAGACCCTTTCTTGTTTTGTCTTTGCGCTAGTGAAACTATAGCAATTAGTCTCATTCCAAATTTATCTCCTTATTTGTTTTTGATAGGCTTCTACAGGAGTCTTCCAAGGGCTTCTGCAGGCTGTTTAACGAAATAGCGTCCAAAATATTCCTACAAAAGCTACGCATCGCCACCCCCTCCCCATCTAAAAACTATCAATGCTGTTACTGTGACTGCCAGATACAATTTAGGTACACTTTCTAATAAAGATAAGTTTTTTAATTATTTCCAAGTAATTGACTTTTGAAAATAAAATGAAGGGATTGTTGAGTAATAGCTTGCAGTGCATCATCAAAACACATTAGGTCAGTCAACATTTAGAAAGGTTCAAGGTACCTGCAAACCTTTACGAAGTTCTAGACAAATGGCGGCTGCACGCACTTTTGATGTGTTAATCAGCCTGCGTTTTCAGCCAGCGGCCTTGCACTCCGTGGTCAAAGCGGTGCTGAGATACCTTTAAACGCTTCTGCCGTCGTGCTCTTTGCACTGCATTTTAGTTCAAATTTGCAAGCCGCTTCACTTTAAAAAACTAGTCTGGTCACAATGGGGGAAAAGAGTTTGTTGGAGCACCTTTTTGCAACCCTGCTTAGGCCGTAGCAAGACTGTGATGGTCTAGAAGGGAAGGTATGAAATTTGCCCGGGCGAAAGGGGTACTTCGAATCAAGCCTAGACAGCGGAGGGTGACGATGATGATGATACTGATGATTCTGCGGCTTTTTACTTTGCAGCGGGCGAGCTCAAAGAACTTCCAATCCCTAAGCAAATTAAAAAAAAGTAAAAAAAGAGTATATTGTCTGTGCGGGTAGTAGCGCCAACTTTTTGAGTGTTCTAGGGTGTCTTCAAACATTGACAGTTATTTTGGTATGTAATTACTAATTCTGCTTTTTTGTGCATCACACGATTCAATTTTGCTTGCATAAAGGCGGAACATTAAAACTAAATTGATATGGTTAAAAAACAGAGTGTATTTATCACTAAGCTCAAGCTTAGCGATAAATACACTGTGTGTTTCTGTTCTTGGAGCTTCATTCAATATTGCTAAAATTATCTACAGTTAAAATATTTAAAACAAATTCGAGGCAGCCTTTTTTGTTTTCGTGTATCTCAGGAAATCAGAGTGATTCGGCATTCTACGAGAAATGGTAAGCACAAATAAATTTAATTAAAATGTTTACGATAGTTACCCATTCCAATCTGCTGATTTAATTCAACGTCATAGTCGTGTTTATTCTGCCCAAGATTTCACATAAATTTACAGTAGTGTTTGAGTGTTCCACTTCATGTGACTCGATGTTACGCCTCTGGCCAATTTCTCAAAAAGTGTTCCTGATAATATTATTTCGCGAATGATTGTGCATTGATGATGGCACACGTAATTTTTCTAACGCGTGGCTGCTTTGAAAATTTAGAGCGTGTTTCGAACACTTTTCTGAGTTTTTACCATAAGCTGGTGTTGAACCTTTTGCATTCTTATTAATACCCGTTTTAACCTAAAAGAAACAAAAGTTTTGCGCATTGTTCACACGCGTTGCGAAGTAGTTCTTACGAAATTGTGTTGTCGGAGGAAAAAGCAATGCTTTTGGCATTTCGAACGTGTACGTCTTGATAAGATAACATTTATCTAATCTAACATTCACCTACAAATTTATTAATTATCCACATAAAGGGGGAAATTAGTAATGCTCCGCGAGGAGCCGGACTTTTCTTTTTACTATGGTTCTTGAGGTGAAAACTGGTATAGGTCATGTTAAGTGTTGTGTTCTTTTTTGTTATTGCTCCTACTGCACTACAATACAAGAATCAGTAAACGTCACTTTAGTGATGTGAAGCTACTGCAGTGCAATCAAGAACCGGAAAAACTCTAAGGAAAAAATAGATAAAGAACAACATTATATAAAACTAGACATAACAAAAACCTGGTCGTGGATTCTGAAAAAAGAAGCAGAAAAACGACGCTCTGCCTTTTTGCATTTGTTTTTACTATAGCCTTTTAAAGTCACCGGCAGCGCAATCTGATTAGTTGCTCCGCAACCAATAAGACTGCGGTATTAGTCTATAAATATGTCGAAGAACCAATCACGAAGCAGGAGGCGCAAAAAATTGAAACTCGCCCTGCGATATTTTGAGTTTGTCAGTAACTACTGCTTAAAAAAAACAACATTACCTATAAGTTTTGTAGCTTTAGAAAAAAATATTCCCTTACTCCTAACGTTTATCTGCTAAAAATATCCAAGCTTTTCTAGGATGAGAATAACGGGAGTAGAAGACGAAGATAAATATGAGGACGTCTAGAAGTGGCGGTGTGGTGCGTGGAACGAACCACACGCCACTTCTGAGAAACAGCACACCACCAGGATGCGCTGTTTTCCTTGTCGGTCATGAACAACCAACTCGCCCGAACCTCCGTTTTAGCAGCGTGGAACGCGTCTCTGACTAGAGTTTACTGCGTCCAGAAAAGTGGTCCCTCGATTCCCGTCCGATGACGTCATAGAATTGTCATGCTGTCGCCGGTCGCGATCCTGGCGGCGTCCCAGCAGCCGTGGTTGATGTGGCAGACGCCTGTTCTACTGCAGGCTCGCGCTCCAGTCTGGCAGTCCGTGGAAGCTCCGGCAGCCAGGAGTTGGAACGCCGCGACGACAGCGACACTCGCGTTAGGCTCGTGCTTTTCGCCAGCAATTTTACGAGCAACCGCCAGGATCGCGACATCCGACAACGTGGCACTCCGGCTTTTGTGACGTCATTTGTTGCCACTTCGGGAGCCCTTTTGATGTATTGGCGGAATAGGAGACGCCAAACGCACCGGTCGAAGACACGTTCGAGGCACCGTAGTAGTGGGCAAAAGTCAGTGTGACGAAAGTAATGTACCTTTGAACGCGCCGCTTCCATGCGAGACTTGTAACAGAATTCTAGCAGGGCAACGACCATCGCCAGCACGAGGCCGCCTATTAGGATGTAGAAGCAGCCAGCCACGTTGCTGAGTGTCAACTCGTTCTGGGTGGATTCCTGCAACGGGAGAGAGAGGGTCGGATATCAGAACTTCACTGATTAAATTGTTCTATTGCCCACAGAAAGAAACCAGCAGCGGTACAGCATTACTGGGCCGGCCATACGCTTTTCACATGCAACAGTTAGTCAGGGAGCTGCATTGATGCATTTGTAATAAATTTAATTAAAGTAAATTTAATTCATTCATTATTTCATTCATTCGTTCTTTTTTTTCGTGCTCATGAACAGCTGATGCCTTGGTAATAACGTGCAAACTGTGAAATACAAAATTTAGTCAAATTAAACTTGATGGCTAAAAACTGAGAAAAAAAATCAGCGTTAAAAACATTAACTGCTGCACCGATAGTGCTATCCACAGGGTGTACGCGGGTCATGGGGCTAGTTAAAATTACTTTATTAACATATAGTTAGTTCACAAATGCGCGCTGCATAAAACAACGCATTCTAAAATACGTTTGTGAGTACGCTTTTCCTGTCGGTGATAGAGAAGAACAGTCCCAAACTGCACGTTAAAAAAAAAAAAAAAACGGTGTAGTCTCACACCTATTTGTCTCATAGAATGCACCCCAAAACTTAAGTTCGACGTAGAGCGCGCTGCCGTCAATCTGACGGCCCCAAGTTTAACGAGGGGCTTGAGAATGGTGCGATAGATGTTATTAAACATGTAAAGCATGTATCAAAGACTACAAAAAATGAACAAACAAAGAAACACGGAGGTTTTACAATAGGGCCAAGAGAACCCCTGATTAATTTTTTTTTTGTAGACAGTTACACGTACATACGCTATTTTAATAAGATGTGCCACTCGCGGCTATCAAGCCGCTCGTGAAAGTTGGTGCCATCGGTTAGACGTCAGCGCGCTGTACGCTGAACTGAAGTTTTAAGGTGTATTATATGCGACAAGGGGTGTAAAAAGCTACAACCCCCATTTCCGAGAGCAGTACGACGAACACAAGCATAAGTCTCGAAATCGCAGTTTTGTATGGAATGGCGTTCCTAGGAACGACGTTCCCAGAACGTGTTCTTTTAGCGGGAACAGACAAACGCCACCGTTGCAGTTTGCATTGGTGGAAGTGGAGTGTGTAATTCGCCTCCCATCGCCGGAGATGACCTCGGTGTGTTTCGGTCTTCGATTGCTTTTTTAACAAAGAAATCGGCCGCGTACTGTCCTGTTTTAGGAAGTTCTAGGATGCTTAGAGCCAGCAGAGTAAGTTATCGCCATATTTAGGCGATCTCGAAAACTTCCTCAGGCCACCTTTAAATTGTCTATAGGAACTCAAATGGCGGTCATGGAATTCATGTTGCAAATCTGTTGGTCCCAAGATAAAACCGGACGTATATCGATTTCTTGCTTTGGACGGACGTTATGAGGTTGTTCTTTGGTATTAAAAAAACAAAACCATATAGCCTCCAGTTCTTCATTTTTTTTTGTTGCGTTATTAACGCAGGATGTATGGTTATTGCAGGTGGGTATTCTCTACTTCAGGGCGGTATGCGTATTTCTGAGATATATGGCAAGATTTCCGCTTTGGGCAAAATTGGAGCTGGAAATGTTGAGAACATAATCTACCCTAATTCGTTCCTACAAAATGCGTAAATGAGACGGACATTTACAGTATACATTGGAACTAGAAACGAGTGTTATCTGTATTGTATGCTTTAATTTATTGTGAACTTCTGAACCATAATCACTAGAATTTATGTGTAAATCATTTCGTGTTTTTGTCGTTATCCTTTTCCGTGTTGTTTTCTGCTAAGTGTATGGGGCCGAGACCCCGTAAAGCCGGACAAGGCTTGCTTTATGACCCGTGGCTAAGGCATCTTTACTTGTATTTGTAACAAAAAAAGCAAGAATAAATAATTTGATTTTACCTAAAGTAGCTCCTATAGGCCATAAAACAGGACCTTCATTGAAGAAGGTCTCTTTAAATGCTGATGCTCTAGGCAAGTACCCAAGATAAAGAATATTTACGCTAGATGTAGCTAGTGTACTCCTACCTAAAATCAAGCTTAACTCGCGCCCTCTAGGTGTGTTGTGTAGCCAGTAAATATGTTTACCCGATTCGGACATTGGGCCGGTACCTATCTAAAACTAATGGTACGCTCTACAAACTGAGCTGATAAAGAGCTATTCGTCAGTAAAGCAAACGAATGTCAACACTTGCCATCAGTCTTAGTCGTACACATCACAAGGGTGATTATCTGGCGTTGAATGGTTAGGACGTTAACTATTTAGGGAAAGTTCTCAGGGTGAAGAAGGTTTGTGCAAGACATAATTTAACTTTTACCCGAGACAAGGTACATCTCCGACTGCAAACACTGCTGTGTAAAGATCAGAATAATATAATTTACCTGATGTACACGGGTGATTCTAATGGTAATAGGGGGGGGGGGGGGGGGGGTGACGGCTGAGTATCCGAAACATGTCCCGACCTGCCCTTTTGTGTTTGTCTACCACATTACAATTAGGAATGGTCCACTTATATTATACCATCTGTCGCAAGAAGTCACTTTTACGCATACACAAATATTCACGATCCGATGGAAATATAAATTATCCATCTGATGAAAATAAGCCATTCCTCTATAACATTTTCAGTAGAACCGCTAAAATTTATAATTGTTAAAAGAAGGAATGCATTAAAACTCAAAGCAACAGTTAACACATTTCCGGATGAAAATTGGGATCCAAATGTAATGCCAATAGGTACAACCAAGCAGAAGCAGAATAGAACTGAAGGAACCAAACAAAACTGCTACCTTATCACTCATATGGATCACCACCGAATTCCATGTACATGCGGCTATCACTGTCCAAGGCAACGTGATGTTTTCCGGTTTGAATCGTGTTGACAGACTTGATCCGCCGCCGCTGTTGAAAAATCCGCACCGGTGCATTTGTGTATCAAATGACACTATTTTCAGGAACAATTTTTTATGTCATATTTGATATCAAATTCTACTTTTGTGCGATACTGAGACAATTGGTTTATTGGATAGAAAGAAGTTAAGCAAAGCAAAACTCTCTTTGGGTAAGAATTTTTTTCCGCTATTTTAGACGTCGTGAGAATGATGTATGCGATACAAAGTTTGCTTCAAGATTTCGTCGATATTGTTTAGAATGTTCTGCAGGGTGTTACTCCCAAACGACACGAATGTCGAACTTAAGGAACGTAATATATTTTACCATTATAAAATGTTTCGAACTAGAAAACTTTACCTTAAGTTCTTTTAAAATTTTATATGAAAAACAACAGCAGAAAACATATTATGATAAGAAATTACTTTTCCTTTGAAAGGGGCACTGCAATGAAAACAATATTTCTTTTAAAGGGACAGGTATATTGATAAACAAAATCGACCACAAAAAAAAAAAACATTTGAGCAATTTTAACGCAGTTTGATGCAATTTAGGTGCAGAAAGTGGAGGTCGCAGACCGCTAAGCCCCGCCATGTTTTTGCAAGGTGCTTACATCTCTCAATGGCTGGATAAATGATTGACATGAGAGAGGTTGGTTGTAAATCTGTATCTCCGTGCCGTAATAGTATCTTAATCGACTATATTTTATGTTTGAGAAAGAAATATTCTGGATAGAGTCAATATTGTTTTGCAAACATATCCCGACATTGTTTTTTTGTTTCTGTTTCAAACGATAACAAACATGACTGTCGGCGTTTGCTGTGCGCTCAACGAGTGTAGCTCGTTGACCTGTTTTTTTTATGAGTGCCAGTCTTTCTTTGTTCGCTAAGGTGTTCAGGGGAGATCTCAACCGACTTAGTTTGCACCAAACAACTGTCGCAGAGTACGCGACTTCAGAAGTGCTGTGCGGGTGCTTGTTTTCGTAGCGGGATTGTCCTAAGCCTAGCTTCCCACGTCAACTATACTGCTTGATCTCGCTTTATTTGTTCGTTTGCGCGTGTTAAATCCGAAGAAAGATGCTGGTTTTCGTAAAAAAAGGACCCTCTGTTCTCTGAATTGGGCACCCGTCATGATTGCCACCATGGTTTCAATTCGGAGAAGATACCTACAAGATAAGAATCTGCGAGTCATTTCGGCCGGAGGCAGTCGGACGTTCGGCTCGCATCAAGTTAGTCCAGGTATGTTCCCGTCATTTCGCTTCAAAAGGCAAGCAGCTCTCAAGTTTCGCAGTGTACCTGGCCTAACAAAGCGAATATTTCTACGTCGCGTTTGAATTCTGCGCCATGACACTCACTAATCTTGCTCGCAGATGCTCCATGAAAAAAAAATAACAAGAACAGTAAAGCTAGAATGACTGCACATTTATTTTGTTGATTTCTTTTTCGTTCTCTCGGTCGCTTGTTACCGCACGTCGACAGACGCTGACAGACGCTTGTATTGGACCGCAGCTCATGCAAATATGATTGAATGCTAGAATGCCGCTTTCATGGTCGCGTCTTCTGAGCGTTGCAGAAGTTTTTAGACGGGTGCGGAATAGCAGACGGACGAAGGCGAAAACGGACGCCGACGCGCAGCTTTCACGTCCGCGTCTCACGGGCATTGCAGACGACGATAGACGGTGGTGGAATAGCAGACGATGCCGGAGGCTGCCGCGCGTCTGCTCGCACGACTAGCAGGCGGTGTCAGACGCCAGACTAGACGCACCGGATGTCGCGAAAGGGAGACACTAGGCTTGTTCGAGCGTGTTCGGTCGAGCAGCCAAGCCAATCCAGTAATAATGGGGAAGGAGGGGGTACTGATTTGTTGACGGAACTTAGAGCGGGTCATGACCTACACCTAATCTACGTGTAAAGGCATAAATATTGCGCGAACATGTCTTCTTCGTGATCAAAGCTATTAAAAGAAATGTCCCAAATAAGCATTAAATGTTTTCTTATTGCAGTGTTCCTTGAGAGAAAACTTTTTGTGCGTCTGTAGGCACATATAGATGAAATCGCAAGACAATCCCAGCCGTGTACAAAATATACTTCGCAAAACACGAATCTCAAACAATAATCCGAAAAAGATAATTGCGGTTTCAGGAAAATTTCGTCCCGCATTATATTCTAAATCGCTCAAACAAGATTTTTTTGCTGCAACTACGAAAAAGAATGCAGAATTCCAGTATAGTGCGAATAAAAATAATGACTTGTGAAACGAATAAATAGGAACTACTTTTGCGGTATTGCTTACTTTGCTGTCTCCGCTTCTGCATTCGCTGCGGTCGTACCACCACTTGTTTTCCAGTCGAGCAAGGTCACCGTTCTCCTTCATAGAAAGAACGGCCAAGTTCAGCCGATCCCTGTGCGAAGAAATACATTTTGTGGTACGTTTACATCGGCCAAGCTTAGACAAAGGTATTAACAAAAACTTCCCCAGAAGAGGCACATAAAAAAATAAACACACGTCAGTTTTAACTTTATCACATCAAAAATGTTGTGGCAACATGCATGGCCGCCCTGCTGCTGAAATACTAAGTGTGTTAGCTTGCTTGAATTTCCGGAAATAATGCGATTTGAGCTACAAATCCTAAAAGGTTGAAGATTAAATTTGGGTGAGTCTCATGTGGTCTGGGATAAAATTCGAATACGTATTTCGCCTCCTTATGATTCGGTAGCACGAAACTAAAATTAAACCCTACATTTCATAATAAAAAAGGTCGTTACTAAAGAGATCGATTTTTCAAAAACTTTTTTATTTTTACGTTTTCGATTAGCTCGAATACTAAACGCTGTGCACAAAATGTGGCTTGTCAGTATTTTAACGCTTGACATTAAATACCAGCGAAGACCAATCCCAAATGTTTAAAGCAGGTTAAACACATGAGTTGAGACACGTCTCGTTCAGACACTGAGCGCTTAAATAGCGCAGGGTACATTATTCTAGTTGAGGATTGTTGCTTTGTGATTCGTCCATCGGCGTTCTTATCGGCAAACTTCGCTATTTCATTGGCTGACGAAAAATGCCGAGTCACTAGAATGTGGACACATTCTCGGCATCTTATATTCTTGGAAAGGTCTATTAGCGCCGAGATGTTTCGGTGGCGCCCTCTTAAGTTTTCCGTTCCGGACGTTCACGACCGGGAGCTGCCTCGCATGATTAGCGGGATTTATATTTGCCTCGCCCGTGATTGTCAGGATTTGCCTCGCCGCGAACCGGCAATTCGGCATAGCCATTGTGCGGTATACAGGAACCTATGGTTTGGCCAATCGCGAACTTCGACCTCAGTAACGGCTTTTCAGTCGCGCACGTCGTGAATAGCTGAATCCGAACTTTGCCAGATGTGCGAAACAGTTCCGTGGTGATTACTATTATCGCTTTTAATAAACGGAATGATTCTATCGCGTTTTGTTTTACCTTGGTTGTGCCCGAGCGGCACATTTTTCTCTACCAGGACCTAGACGTGGCAATGATCTCACTGTGCAGTGACGTACTTCCGCTGCATATGGTCCCCTGAAGTATATACATAAATTTCCATAAAACTCTAGTCACTGAATAATTATAAATGACAGATTATAACTGGTCTCGTTCACCGCAACGAATCCCAGTATCTCTGAAAAAAAAAAAAACTCAGTGGTTGATAGATGATGATTCAGGAATTCATATCAATAAAACAACCAATGCTGCCGCAACTAGCTATGATGTCACGTCGCTCTCGAGGTCACTAATAACTGCCGAAGCCTGCTATATATGAAGATTTATTTTTCGAGTGCCACCCCCACGGATGGTTGTCTGAGAAAACACTCAGCGACGTCCAAGCAGAACCTCACTGACGTCTCAATGAAGGCTTAAGGGACCTTTCAGCGACGTCACGTGCAAGGACAAGTATACGTCTCGCAGATCGTTTTAGAAAACATTACCTACAATAACCGGAACCCACGCACTTTATTTTCGACGTCATTGCAGTTGGATTCGAGCGCAAAGATTGGAAGCGATCGTTATGTCAGTGTTCGGCTGGACCTCGTGTCCAATCAAACGCGTCTAAGGACGCTCGACGTCAAGCTCAGGCCCGATTGCCGAGGTGGCGCCATCCGATTGTGATGACGTCACGTGTTGGAAGAGGAAGCCGCTGCTCGCAGGCTTTTATTATTGTATAGTCACACACGGCTTAAAAATATAATTAGAGCAGACCCAAATGTGTTGCTGTGTAATTAAGCGATTAACGGCAGACATAATTGAATGAGCCGGGACAGGTGACCTGCCAATTTTCCCGCTAACGTTAGCGGGTAAACTGATTTGGGTCTAGGTCGCGTCACATTAAGCCGTGCGACGTCATTTTCCCCGCTAAATTTGGCGGAAACCTGATTTGGTGTTGGAATTCATCTGACGCTCAATTTTCCGGCTAACTGGCGGGTAAACTGAATATCTGCTTGGTCACGTCACATGAAGCCATGTAACGTCATTTTCCACGCTAAATTCAGTGAGAAACGGAACCTGTGCATAGGTCACGGGACATTAAGTCGTATGACGTCATTTTCCCGCCATATATAGCGGGGATAATAAGCGGCCGGGGACATACCTCGAAAGCGGCTGAAAACCTTTCAAAGAAACTAATCGCCCTTAAAAAACAATTAGTTCGTGCATAGGTGTACTATGCTGCATGAATTTCCGTAGGATTACGTGTAAGTGGCATAACAAATGAAAAGAGGGGGAGGTTTAACGCTTCGCCGAGTCGCGCTTGAGAGTGCCGTGAACTGCGTGCCGCAGAAAACGCGAACTCGGCCGCTCTTCCGCTGTCCAGATTGAGGAGCGAACATTCTTGAATCACGGCTGCCGGAGCGGCGTCTATCGCTGTTTCACTCAGACAGCAGTGCGCCGATGTTGAAGTGAGCAAGCGAGCAAGCCAGCAGACAAGTGCTACAGAAACCACTATTGTTGGTTGTCTGGAATTGCGATAGCATTCGTCTAGGATCACCTCAAGGACGACGTCTAAGGCGACGTCGAGGACGACGTCCTAGAGGACGTCAATGAGGAAGTTAGGACGACCTCTGGAACGACCTCATCGACGACTTCAAAGGCGACGTCGTAACGGCTTCTAGAGCGATTTCTAGGGCGATCTTAAGGACGACCTCTAGGACGACCTAAAGAAGAACATCGAGAATGGCGTCATAAACGATGACGTCAGTTACGACATCTAGGACGACCTCTAGAACGTCGTTGAGGACGACATCCTAGAGGACCCGTCCTCAACGTCGACCTCTTGCCGTCAGCCTCTAGGACAACGGTAAAGACAACGTCAAGGACGACCTGAAGGACGCCCTCTAGGACGACGTCGAGGATGACGTCAAGGTCGTCAGACCCTTGGAGGGAGATGCGAATGTAAAGGAGTGCGAGAATATGAGGTGAAATGGTCTACTGCGCATACCTACAGCTCATAAGGAGGCCAGGACCCGGAACTAACTCGCCTCCATCAAGGGTGGCTAACATGTTCCGGCTTTCTGCTACCCGCACCACTTACTGCTACTAGTACTACTAGGAGGCCAGAAAGTCTAAGAACATGGGGGGGGGGGGGTCATGCGTTGTGGCATTAAGCACGCAAGCGTGACGTTTTGCATTGCGTAATATCACAACTCAGACAGCGTTTTTTGGTCTAAACCATATGGTTTCGGCATCGTCAATTGCTGAGCTGCCTCCGTACGTTGCAGTGATCGACTCTCCGGGTGTTGTGCGGGAAAGTAGACGCCCGGACTTTTTTAGAGTGTAGGGGAGAGTTGCGCTTCCTGTCTTCCACCCCAACCTACCGTGTACTAAAGTGGAAAGAGTTTACTGCGCTGGACACGCGCGGTGTGCTGAACGACTATGCTACTACTGGCGTCGGCGTTCCTGCATAAGCCTTGCGGCGACGTGTGGCGACGATCTTGGCGCTCACCACGAGGTTTGAGCCAGAGGGGGGTGGCGACTCCGTATCCCTTGGCATCCCAGGTTCCTCCCGACCTTCTGCGTGGTGTCGCAGGGATGCCTCGTTGATGTAGTCGTTCTTGGTGAGACTCCATGAGGAAGGCATTAACGCCTCGGACTCGCGCACCGTCGGATGCGCTATGCTCCGTACGTCGAGGTGAACACGTGCTTCCGCGTGTTCATGAACTCCCACATCCGGGCGTAGACGGCAATTTTAGATCGCTGAAGAAAAAGAAAGAAAGCGGGAGAAATATAATAGATTCAACATGCATGTATATTCCGCATGGAGAGATGAGGCAAGTGCATTGAAATATCGATGTTGGAAACAGCGAGAAACCGTTATGACTAGTAATTCAGTTCAATGTGAATCAAACGTTTCTTTTCTTCTCGTGATAAAAACAACAGCTCAAAAGGCCTTTTCAGCAAAGCACGCCAGAGCAATACACAGAATAGCAAAAATACACATGATAAAATGTTTACACCTTCCTAAATTGGTACACATGCCTAAATTCATACTCATACTTAAATTCAGATACATGCTTGAATTGCGTATTTTAAAACGACAGATAACTTTTTGAAAAGAATAATATCAAAATTGGTAAACTCCGTGTTTAAAAAAGTTTGTATTCGCCAAATCCGTGAAAACACGTTATGATTGATATTCGCAACTCCAGCAAAACGGACGCCACCAAGCGGGAAAACCGGGAACCAGCCGGAACAGGTCGCTTTGCGCCCCTCCGCGTCTCTGGTGGCTTTCGCGGACACGTGTTGTCGGCGCGGTGGCGAACAATGTAATTTGACGAAGGTCCGAAAATTTCTTAAGTTTGCCTGAGTGTTCATTAGTGTGGTGAAGCCTCAGTAGATTGTTTCCTTCCATCACGTGTTTGAAAGCCCGTTTACTCCACAACACACGGTCGCGTGCTTTCGATTTCTTGGATGGGGAGGAATCACGGAAAAACGTTTTGATTTCTTGTCTGTCTCGAATCACATTCAAAGTGACGACTACTTGGTAACTGATAAGTGGTTTCTTTATAAGGATGTAGAACAGTGGACTGAGGACGACAGACGAGGTGTTTCACTGGAGGGAACACCAATGTTGCAGTCAAGTGAATGGGAAGGTTCGATAGCTGCTTTTCTTGAGTTTGGTTGTGTTCGATTAGCTTCAAGTTTGAGCCACCCACGCCGGTCGGTGCGTTGGCTATTCATCTTGGCTGCTTTTCGCCGAAAAAGCCTCTGGACCACACCGAAGGAGTTGGGCTGATTTCGCAATTACTTGATTCCGGAAAACCTGCTCGCTGCATACGATTAATGAGGGAAATTGTCTGCTTTCAAAAGGTGGGGGACGCGTCTCGCAAAGTTAGAAGCTGTCACGGCATTATGATCTATCGCGCCTCCAATATTTATATTATACCCCCGTCGAAGCCAGCAGCAATATACGTCTACATTGCTCAGGTTGACCGGCCACAAAAAATACTCATTTTCTCCGTTCAGGATTCGAAGTCAAGTTCAATGCAGAGACGTTCTGCGTGAATCTCCGATAAAGACTCTCTTCAGTTTGTCCGCATTCGTCTCCGTGCTACCGGCTAGAACCATTTGGCTGAGTTTAAGTAGTATCTCTCTGTCTGTCAAATATACTGTTCATTCAGCAGTTCACTTAATAGCTAGTCAAGTAAGCCTCATATGGCACCAACCCGAAGGAATACACCAATATTGCTTTATCGGGACCTGGTACGTGATACTACTACGCAACCCGCATGATCGTCAAAATTACTTCTCGATTGTTACTAAAACCTGAATTTAAATACGAGCATCAGCTGCTCAGTGGGGCGCCAGCGGGTGAAATACATGCTCAGCGGCAAGAACCGCTTGCTTAATTTTCGTCGCTTTCCTGCAGCCTGTGTCGATTGACCGAGCAGACTGACCTGGAGCTGTTTCTGAAACGACGGATACGCACGAAAGCTCGATTACGCGGACAGATGAGCCGCATGGTCGAGGCATGCGGCCTGGTTTCAACTAAATCGCATACCTCGGCCATGCGATTTAGATGAAAATTACTCTCGGTGGAACAATTCCGTAGGCCGCTTTCCTTAGCTGATCAAAACTCATTAGAGTCTATTACCGTCATCTCCGGAGCCCATAGTTTCGGGTTTGAACGAAATCTCCGAAACGAAAGTTTGACACGAAAAGAACAAAAAATACCGGAGAAAACAGAAAGTATGCTCTGCAAGTTTATGGGCACCGGCTGCACTTAACCGATACGCGGTTCAAATACCTACAAAATTGGGCGTTAAACAATAAATTCATGGTAGATTGAGATCCGCCACCGGTTCAGGCGGCCCCGGCCAGAACCGACGTGACCTGGACTCCAGCCGCCATGTTTGTTTGGTGGTGGCGCCCGCCTGTAGGTCGCTGGAGTCGCGAATATGTATAAACACACAAATCCAGCATTCATAGAATTTATAGTAACAGGAATGCGGAAGTTTAAAGAAACAAGACGAGTGGGGGCTATCTATTCATCAACGAATGAAACCATGCAAAAACTTTATATCTTGAATAGATATTCTCTACAAAAATTGCATAATTTTAATACCTTTATTTTTGCAGTTAACGCATGATAGCAAAATTAACTCATATAATGACATTAGGTTTATTGTCTGCCATAGTCAGCGACAGTGTAACCAACGCAGAGAGTGTTTTATTATGTTTATACTACTCGCTTTGTATGTAATTCAGTAGCTTCAGTTAATCAGTGTGGCATTAAGTATTAAAAACCATAAAAAACCTAACATTTGGAGCAGGAAGCACTAGCGTTATAAACCACACCATGCGTCCATTTAAGCTGTCGGCGGTAATGTTCTATTTCTTCTGCTTGTCTCGCGAGACAGACGTCGCTCGTTATCACCCCAATGCGACTCAGGTTTATGTTATAAGGTACAATATAAACTCTACGAGCGGATGGTGGCAGAACATTTCAGCTGAAACTACCTACTTGCACTATTAGCCACAAGCAGGCGAACTTGACAAAACGTAAAATGTACGTATATAATTTTACTAGATAGCTTACGAAATGTAGAGGGCGTAGTTGATTAGGTTCACGCTCTTTTGGCTTGTGATTCTCTCGTCGGAGTTCTAAAGCCTTGAAATGATTTTGAACGCTACCCCAATCCCAAAATGTTGTCTGTCCATTCAACCATGCATTTCCCGCTAAATGTAGCGGGGAAATTGATGTCACGTGGCCTGACGTCACTAGAACTACACACGAATGTAGTTTCCCCGCTAGATCTGGCTGGAAAATCAAAAATTCAAAGTTCTATAATGCATCGTACGCATTAGAGGACTTTGAAAGGTCGCCTAAGTCGCTGCCAATTTTTATCAGCAGGTACCGCAATCGTATTGGCTCTGAAGCGATAATGAGATGCTGACGCTACGCCTTGTTTTTAGTAAGTTGTTGGTTACTATGGACACTGCGTCGGCCAATATTACATCCTCTTTCTAAAAAAATGCTAGGGTATAAAGGAAGTTCAGAAACGTATTCAGGAGACTATGGAAGTAGAGTATCAAGAACCATACAAACGTGGATTTAGTGCTGACCCCTTTTTTGGGGATTTCAAGGTACTGTGGTTATTTCAATATATCCTAGTAATCTGGTGATGAAGCAGCACGTTGGCGTCATGTGCTGGGCAGTCACGAGGGTGTGAGGGAGGGGCGGGGGGCATTTACTCAAGAGTTTACGATATAGCTATATATATATGTATATATATATATATATATATATATATATATATATATATATATATATATATATATATATATATATAGAGAGAGAGAGAGAGAGAGAGGCAGAGACAAAAAACGTTGCGCAGGATGACGAAAAGTATATACGGAAGGAAACGCACTTGAGACTGTCGTTGGAGTGTTTAAAACATATTGTTCGTAAGTTGGTCGACGTTTCGGCCTGAGACAGATCTTTTTCCAGGAGACAAACCACGAAAAGGTCTGTCTCAGGCGAAACGTCGACCAACTTTTACGAGTAGTATGTTTTAAAAACTCCCAACAACAAATCTCAAGTTCGTCTTTCTGCCATATATGCATATATATTCCGCCGATCTGTTTTCTTTCTTTCTTTGCTGGCTTTGGATGAGGTTGTTAGGAATTTTGGGTAGCACAGTTCTTGAACCAATATTTAGCATTTATCAGCAGGGCCTTGGAAGCCCGAAAAAACGATGGTACAACCAAACTCGTCCGTCTTCGGCCAAAGTCTGGGTAGCTTTTGCCTACTTCGTCAAACGAATGCCAAAAATGGGCTTGACTGTAGTAGTTTGACTGCCATCTGGCATCTTTGGGTTTAAATCTTCAAAGAAGTGCTAACGTAGGGCTTAACTCGTGGTTTGTTCAGTTTTTAGGTGGCCCCTTTGGACCAAATGCAGGCTTCACTGCTGGTTCTCAGCTTTATGCGTGGCATTTTCAACCCAAATCTGGCATTTTTGAGAATTATGTGGTGCGCCAGAAAATCCACCAAAACGCCATAGAAATGCATAGGAACCCGGAGCAAAACCTTTTTGTCCAAGTTGGGCACCTATGATTACCAGGCTTGTGCCAAGTTTGGCGGATGCTAAAATTTGTTTTTGACGGTTCAACAGACTAAGTTAATATTTTACGTTAACGCAGCGATAGACGTGGCTAAAAATAGAGAATTGCTCAAGGCAACCAGAATGTACATATTGACGAGACTTTGTCAAAAAACAGCTGGGGACACCACTTACCTGAAAAACTCTTGGGTCGAGGAGAAGGAGAGTGTACCATACTCGACCTCGGTCTGCTGTGGCGAGGTCGTCGGCTGAGATTGATCGGTGTGACCAATGCACTCGACGGTCAAAAATGCAGCCAAGTTGGCGGCGATGTAGCCCGAAATGATTATCAGCGTGAAGAACCACCAGACACTGCCAACGATGCGACCAGCTACCGACCTGAAAGCAGGAGGCCCAACCTCGATCGACTGCCCGCTTCGCCGGGGACCGTCAAGAAACAGTTATTAATGAGAAGGGCACCGACGGGAAATCTCGATTTGGAATCGACAACGAGTAATGATAAGGACGTTACCATGAAGCGGGGTAAAATGCGTTCTGTTGACTCAATGAAAACAGTAAACGTAAAAACTAGGGAAAGACATTATTGAAAGCAAAACAAAAACTTTCTATAAGCTATACTAGGGCAGCTAAGATTTGACTTAGCTTCTAAAGCGTTGCGTTTCTTAGGGAGACATCAGCATATTCTTTTTGATAGTTTCTATTTGTTTTTTATTCAAGATATTCAAGACTTCGACTGTGGTACTCCAAGTTGAGGTGTTGTTTTCGCTATTCTTAAAACCCTCGTCTGGCCAAAAAGGCTCTGTAATAGCTTTCATTTTCATTGACTTATGACGCAGATTCTCAGTGGTAAAATGTTTTGACTAAGCCAACAGGCACTCCTAAACAAAAACAGTTTTTGTCGTACAGAAAAAATAAGATAAAATAAGGTAACATCGCAGTCAATGACTGGCATAAAAAGCTGGACTATCTTTATTTTTTTGCAGAATTTAAGGAGGTAATGCGTATGCCTCGCTTCTTCCCCCTCCAAGGAAGAAAAACCTAGAAACAGTAGAAAATATTCCTGTTACATTTGCCAGGTTAATTCAGGCGATTAAGAAGTTAGGACTCGTAACAACACAATGCACGTCATTTTTAGGGTTTAAGGGGATCTTTTTTGCGAAGTTCTTACGCCTGGCTTCAATTCGTAGCTTTTCTTTGAATGGTTTTCTGGTAAATATAGTATAGAGTGTTTTACAAACTTTTTTAGTCGTCATTTTATGCACAACTGTACTTATATAAACATATATATTTATAGGTTGCCACAGCCCAGTTTACGACATATATTGAACCATGTGGAAAGTAAGAGATCAGTTTAAACTTATCTTGTGTCGAGGGATGCAAAACGACATCTCGCTCGTAATACACTTCAATGCGTGAATAGTCTCTGTGCTCTCAAACCTAGGCGTCTGCTAGCGATAAGGTTGCAACATCTGCCCATTGTCAGTGTGGGTAAGGTTTCCATTCCCATAACGTTGACTAAACTGAGCAGCTATTGCTGAGATAATAAGCGCGTCTCAATGCACGCTCCAGATACTGCCGTGTTGTATTTAAAAACAATGATGACAATCATAAAACATGTGCCAAAGATCTAGCACTTCGCTAAGCATATAAAACATGTATATATTTTCGTGAAAAAAAAATGATTTCAAGATTAGTATTAATTAGTAAACCGGGTTACACAAAGTCTGAAAATTTCAGAATTTAACGCGGCTGCAAACTAGCTTTGGCAAGGAATTTCAAACCTTTCTCTGCTCCTCATTTGTTTCGTCGCTTGTGGAGCATAAATTGTTTGAATACAGGAGGAGAAAGTTCGAAAAGGTTTTTTCTTGTATGTTTTGATGAGGATCGAATATCACCGAACATACCCTGGAAGCGTTACCGCATCACGTATGCAAAGTATCATGCATTTTCGTAAAATAGGCGAGCACATGATCACCTCCACATTGTGCATGGTGCATTAGTCCTTCACAAATCGTTTTATCTATTCTGGGATTTGGTTTGCATTGATAAAAATAGCATGCTGCTATCCGTTTTGATCTCCGGCTTGTGAAAGTGCATTATTCACAGTAACATGTGCCACAAACGTGAACCTGTTTCTACACACATATCAAATATCTTCCATTCCAGGGTAATTTCTTTAAGTTCTGAGATATGAAGATTGTCATGACCCCTGTTGGTATGACGACACAACATCGAACACCATCTGCTCGCATTTACGCAACCTTTTATAAGATTGCTTTAATTCATGTGCGACGACAGTGAACACAAGATAGTAGACAGCAGAAAGGAATATGTTAATGCTTTCACCGTAATCAGATAGCTTCGCATTAGTGTTGTTGACGATGTACTCAGCTGTCGTAGCCTCGACCGTACAAATTTGTTAATATTTTTAAGTTCGATCGCTTTTTATAATGTTTTTTTTCTGAATCGCCCCTTTTCATTGACACCGATGTTTTAGAATTGAAACATCGTTTTGTCAAGTGTATAACCAGCTTGGACAAGCGACCGACGACAAAATACAGCTATCTAAACAACCAGGTGCATGTAGCTCATTTCTAGAATCTGTGTCGGTGATTCAGAGTAATATGCTCTGGTAAGAACTTGATCTAATGCGAACGTGAGGCATGCCAACGCAGTGCTCCGGGAGAACTCTCGGGCAGATAATAAAGGTGTGGCGAAGCGAGCTGCGAGCAGAGGAACAGTCCCCACTGAGCATAGGAGAGCGAGCACAGCTCCGTACCTGGGGCAGATGTCGCATCCCTGTTGCATGAAGGCTCCAAGGGAGAACCAGAGACTGCTGTAGAGCGCGAAGTCGTTTGACACAGACGGTCCCACGAAGGTCTCCTCGTAACGCCACTCGTGTGGCGAGAATCGGCTCACGAGGAACAGGACCACCGAGACGCCCACGTAGGCGAAGATGATGCACATCCAGATCTCGCGAGACAGCGGGTTCATGAAGGAGAACACGCCGGGTTTCATCTTCATCGGCTTGCCAGTCATGATGCTGATGCCGCAGGGACATGAAGGGTTGGTGAAATCGATCACGCGTTCTCGGGCGGAGGTGATGGTCAACGGAGCGATTGCCATGTCAGCTTCCTGGAACAACAAAGGACATTGGATCAGACCAATCGCCACAAATGCTTCTTTAGAGAAGCGCAACATTACCACGCTCACGTCTACGCCCCGAGAGACCACGACAACTCGAGCGCCGTCGTCTCCGAAGGGTCATCGCAAAATAAACGGAGGCAGTGTCCCTTCCCGCTCCCCCATATCCCCAACGCATCCCCCATCATTAGAACATGGAGATTCATACGCGACTTCAATCACTCATCTTAATGTCTCACAATACAAGAATATGGTGAATATGCGCCAGCCTTTAGAAGACGCACCCCTACAGAAATGCCACACATCGCCATACCAAGAATTGGGCAAGTCAGATATAGCCATATAATATACGTATACGGCCACATATGGCCTTTTGTCTAATTCTTGGTATGACCATATACGGGATTTCTGGTGGTAGAACATGCAACGAAAAGTTTTACTGCTCGTTTTAATGATGCCCATGGTGGAACAATACCCGAGTAAATAACGTTTCTAACTAGTTCAGTACATTTTTGTAACCGCTAATGCTAGATACAGGACAGGCATGACAGCTAAAACTGTACTGGGAGTAATAACGTTTTATCACATTAATATATTGTTGGAAACCTGCTGCAACTATATAATGAGCCACCTTGATGAGTCAGTATTTGGTTCATTTGCAAGTAAACTTCCTCCTAATACTCTGGTGCTGTAGTCCGTGATTTTTCTAACATTGCACAACATGTTTTCTCATGGTACAGTTTAACTGGAAATTGAGTAATAGTTTTGTTTCGTTACTTGCTGACTGCTTCCGGCATGTTTTAATTTTACCTTCTGGATGAAAAAGCCGGTTAAGACGCAAAGCTACGTACAAAACAATCATCATGTCTTAATGTACACTACTACCCCCAACTTGATGTTACACATCATGTTAGAATACATCATTTTGAATTATGAGTTTTTCAAGAAACGAGTTTACAATTTGAGTGTTGTTTTAGTTGCGAAACCAAGGAGCGCCTACTGACTACGAGGACAACTGTTGATGTTCCAAGCTTTGTTTTTATTTACGGTGTCTGTCCTCGTATTACCTTTCTGCTTTTTTACGGCGTATGTTTTATGTTTTTCTAATTTGTTCCAATCATTGTCATAAAAGATATCTGGAAGCCTTGAAGCTTGCTTGTTGTCAGCTGCTTACATATCTAAAGAAAACCGCCTAAATCTACATAAGAAAAAAAGGAACGCTAATTTTTGTGTTTAAACAATTTGCTTTTCATGTCTCGTATGAGCAATCGAACATGTTTATTTATTTATTTATGATTTATTTATTTAAGATACTGCGACCTCAATTGAGTTCTGCAGGAGTGGAATACAGGGGAAAAATTAAAGACGTTTACAATTATCTGTAATTCCTAATTAGAGCGCCGCTCTTGAGGAGGAGGAGGGAGGGTGAAGGGTATTTCCGTGTGACGTCACGAGAGTGACTTCGCTCGTGACGTCACACGTAACCCTCGTGACGTTCGTGACGCCACTTGTGACCCTGGTGACGTCACTGGTGTCCCTCGTTATCTCACTGGTGATCCTCGTGACGTCACTCATGATGTCACACGTGGCCATCGTGACCCTCGTGACATCACTCGTGAACCCTGTGACGTCACTGGTGACCTTCGTGAAGTCATTTGTGACGCCCGTGACGTCACAGGTGACCCTCGTGACGTCGATTGTGACCCTCGTGACGTCACTGGTGACCCTCGGGACGTCACTGGTGACCCTTGTGACGTCATTCGTGGCCCTTGTGACGTCACTTGTGACCCTCGTGACGTCACTGGTGACCCATGTGACGTCATGGATGGCCCTCGTGACGACACTCGTGGCCATAGTGACGTCACACATTCAATTCAATTCAATTGACTTTATTTACTCCCATAATACAAAATGGGCGAAGGAGGCAGGAGAAAAAGCTGCAGAATTGCAGCTTGACGAAGCCCCTGCCCCCTACAGGCAGATCGGTCAGCGGGATATAATTACATCATTTAAAAAAGAAAAAAACAAACATTTATGCACCACATTGAGAAGTATGTTATGGGGAGGATAATATTTCACGCAATCTCTTCTTATTTAAATTTTCAATGCAGACACCTTGTTCTTTGAAAAAATTCAATACAGTTGGAAGTGTGTGCTGAATCATCTGAAGCCCGTAATTAGTTCTTGGACGTGGTACTCTCAAGGTTCCGGCGCTGCGCATATCGTATGCAATATTTTTGTTAGTTAATTTGGAAATTTGCTGTAGTGGATGATTAGGAAATTTGAGTGATGCTATATACATAGTTGCTAGCTTATATTTAAAATATTCTTTGATTTTCATTACTTTATGTTTACAAAAAAGAGGTTCAGTATGTGCGCAATATGATTCATTAGTTATGATGCGAATTGCCTTTTTCTGCAGCAGAAACAATTTATTAACGTTATGTACTAGTCGTAGTTCCCCAAACTAGATGACAGTATGATATACGAGGATTGAATAATGCATTGTAAATTAAAAGTTTTACACGAGCTGGTAGTATATAGCGATGCTTATATAGAATACCTATGATGCTCGAAAGTTTGAGAGTAAGATTTTGAACATGCGAGTCCCATAACATATGTTCGTGAAAAATTACGCCTAATGTTTTAACAGTAGTTACAAACTTAACCTCCGAGGAATTCATCATTAATTTTGTGGTGGCCTTACACACTGTACCTTTCGGTTTGAAGATAATTGCATTTGTTTTACTTTTCATTAATTTTTAGAGAATTGGAAGCAGTCCACCAACTAAGTTTTTCAAGGCATATATTTGCATCGGTAATTAAACTATCAACGTCTGACGTCGCGTGTGACGTCACGCGGTTACGCCGACGCCGACGCTGACAGCGATGGCGACGGCGACGCCGCTCAACCCGTAAACGGGCGCCTAAGAGCTGCGCTCTAAAAAGGAAAGACGTTTACAATTCTCTCTAATGCGAAACTAGAGCGCAGCTCTTGAGGAGGAGGAGGAGGGAGGGTTTGCCCCTCCTCTTCCTCCGTACCCTCCCCTACTCCTCTCCCCCTCCTCCTCTCCTCCTCCTTCCCTCCTTCCCCTCCCCTCCTTCTCCTCCTCCTGCTTCTCTCCTCCTCATCTTCCCCCTCCTCCTCCCATCCTTCTCCTCCTTTCCTCCTCCTCTCCTCCTGCCGCTGAATTTGTTAATGGGGGACGTGACACAAAGTCGTGGCGTTATTTTCTCCCGCTAAATTTAGCGGGGGAACTGAATTGCTGTTGAAATCATGTGACGTCAATTTCCCCGCCAAATGTAGCGGGGAAACTTAACCCGCTAAATTTAGGGGAAACTTTTTCCAATAACTTTAGAGAGGAAACGTCCCTTAATGCAACGCGCGGTTACGCCGACGCCGACGCCGTCGATGTCGGCGTTGGCGTCGCCCGGAAACGGGCGCCAATGAGCTGCGTTTTAAAACAGGTGAGTAGTACGAAAAATAAACAAGAACATATACAAAATAATGATTACACTATTACATATCACAATGTATTAAATTCACTTTAGTGAAACCTCAAATCCTGGTCTGAGGCGCCCGAGAATAATTTATTTCGAGTTTTTCCGAACCAGGTCCTGCAACCTTTGTGCCATGTTTGATAAATCCTGCGGGCTACCATAGTCATCCGCGGAGCCGTGACGCTGTGGCCATTACCACCTAGATGACAAGGCCTGCGCATGACGTCATCGCTGTGCTAGCGTCGCTCTGGTTGTGAGACGCAGCAAGGCCCCACTGCCGGTGATTCTGACGCGAGCCAGGCGGCGCTGCCTGGGTCCACAGGTGATGACGTGTGTGAACGAAAGGCGCCCTCGTTATCTTTTAGGTGGTCCTACTGTGACAATGGGTTTCCTCTGTGTGTGCTCACCTGGCGGATGAGTTCTCCCACCATGCCGTTCCAGCCCGCCGGAGAATTGACATCGCGTCCGCCGTATTTTGAGTCGTTGACCAACTTGAGAACGTAGGTGATGCGTATGTGCTCCGCGACAAGATCCGCAAGGTCCTTACAGTACCCTTCAAACTGGTCGTTGCCGACCAAGACCTGTCCCGGTTCGGGCTTCTTGAACATCAGATAAGGCTCCTCCTGCGGTACGTGCATAGAAGCGTCACAGAGTTAGCATTTTAGGCTCACTTCTAAGGTGACACTTCAGTAATTAGGTCACGTTACACTTAAACGTAATGGTCACCTGCTAAACGCAAGGGTCACGCAACGGTCACGTTCAAGAAACTCAAGGTAACCCGAAAGCAATTAGGGTCACGTTTAAGAAACGCTAGGCGCGGTCTATTATGATTAGCACTTTTCTTCTTTTGGGATTCGTGTTGTCCACCATGGTAATGATCAATAAAATGACTTAGACGGGATTAACATTATGAGTAGCATAGTAGGCTCTAGCAAAATAACAACAACAACAACAGATCGCCTTGTATTTTTTATTTAAATATCGCATCTTGAATGTTGTGATCAGTACTCGTAGCTAGATGGAATCTTGCAGTGCACGTGAGCTATCAATAAATGGACACACTACAGTACCGATCGGTCGCCTGTATTAGTAAAATGAAAAAAACGCAGGATTCCTAGTTATTAATGATTATTATATATTTTAGACTTAATTGTTATGATATGTCGGTAGAATGTTCTGCGTAGTTGACGTCTGAAAATCGGTGACTCAGTTTTTTTCTGCAAACTTAGACTCAGTTCGCAGAACAAAGATGTTTCCAAATGTTTAAGACGAAAATGAGGATTAATTTGTAAAGCCTGAAATAAATATTTTGGGAAAACTAACAGTTGGCATTAGTGCAAATATTGAGCTCAGACTTGTAGTGGAGCACAGCTAAATGTATTGAAACATTTCTTTCTGACTCACTTTGGTCCCTGTCTTGATACATGTTCTTGACCTTAAATATTGCATTATCATCATAACCGTAAAACGCAGGCCATTGCCCTTGTTGATGTTAGACTGGTGACAGCTGTTAAAGCCGTTTGCTCCTACGACATCTAACACCTGGTTTGTTCAGTTGGTAGAGCGGTCATGTAAATGGAATTTCCCTGGTTGGATAACAGTACCTGGATATTCTTTCAGTCGCGCACCAGTCATCTGGGTGTCGAACGAGAAATAATCCCTGGAGAAGGGGAACGAGAGGGACAATAAAAAAAGCCGTTTACAGCTCCGCGTAACGCCGAGTTGGAGCGCGGCTCTTGAGGAGGAAGAGGAAAGGTATTGAGAGTGGAGTCCAGTGACCTCGGGTGGGGGGGGTCACGTGATCTCAGGAGGACACGTGACCTCAGGGAGTCACACGACCTGCGGGATCACGTGACCTAGAGGGTCAGTGACCTCGGGAGGTCACGTGACCGTCGAGGGTCACACGACCTGGGGAAGTCACGTGACCCTAGGATGGCCTAGGGTCGCAGGACCTGGGAGTCACCTGACCGACTGGGGTCACATGACCTGGAGAAGTCACGTGCCTGGGGGTCACGTGACGTGGGAAGTCACGTGACATGGGCAGGTCGCGTGAACTGCGGGGCAGTTGCGCCGACGCCGACGACGACGGCGACCGCCGCTCAACGTCGAGAAAGCTTGGGCAGCCAAAAGAATGACGCTCCGAGAAACACAAAAAATCTGCGAGGACCGCCAATTTGTCCTTTGTCCCATCTAGATCCCCCTTCATGATTTCCGTCATCCCTTGTCAGCTCGCTGGCACCTATTACGATGGGTTGCTCAAAGGCCTCGGTCTTAGATGTGTCTCGCAGATATGAGCTGACCTTTGAGGCGTCAGCCGCGCAGGCGAGCTCCAAGGAGCGCCGTAAGTCGAACAACCGACGAATTTGGCCCGGCCGGCATTTGCTCAGGCTACGCCGGATTATGCAACTACAGTGGCAGCCGTGCAAGTCGCGCTGGACAAGACAGACGTGCCGTCAGGCCTGGTGTTCGCCGGTTATTCGTCGCATAATTCGTTCCATGCCCTCAGCCTTTGGAAGCGTGTTATCACGGCACCGAGCGGCGAACGGCGTCGCCCTGTCGGCGTCGGACCGGCGACCGCAGAGCCGCATGTTTTGCGGTCGTCGTGACCCCCACAGGTCTCATGACCCCCAGGTCACGTGGCCCCCTGTCACGTGACCCCTCAGGTCACGTGACCCCCAGGTCATGCGACCCTCCCCCGATATCCGTGACTCCCCAGGTCACGTGACCCGGAGGCGTCACGTGACCTGGAGAAAGGAGGGGTATCCCCTCCCCTCAGTACCCTCCCCCTCCTCCTCAAGAGCTGCGCTCCAATTCGGCGTTACAGGGAGTTGTAAACTTGGCTTTCATTTTTTGTACCCCTTTTCCCCTTTCCTAGAAATTATTATCGTTATTCTTGTCCAGCTCGCTTGCACCCTTGCATTATTTGCATTATCATGGTATTTAAACATGAGTTTGAAGACAAATGAGATGCTAAAAAGCATGATATATAATTTTAAACCTTACATCGTTTCATCTCGTCTTGAATTTGCGACACATCACAGTGGATGTGTCCTGTCAATAGAAATCCTCGTGCGTTGTAGATATACATGGCATTATGCCATGTGCAGTGATATGTGTACAATTAATATTAATAATCGAAGAAAGACTCTACTGATCTTTATCGTCTTGGGATGTCTTGAAGATATATGGTCTCGAGGAAGGGTTTGCACCAGTCTTTTTAGAACATCTATTGAACTGCATTGACAGTGGTACTCACCAATATGCTGGTCACAATATACGTCTTGTTTTCAAATTCGTTGTCTTGTTTGACCCGTTTGTACTTTGGGGGATGTGAGCTAAGTCCACGAGTGTCCGTCCAATCTGCGATCTAAAGGGTTGAAAACGGGCGGAGGTTTATCATCTGAAGAAGGCTAATATCGGTGACACGTGCGCGAAGGTAATGTTTCAATCCGTTCCTAATTTTTCTTCCTCTCACGTACATGCAGTGGAAAGTAAACTTTACTTTTTGAGGTACGCCTTTACTGTTTGCACAAAACGGAAAACTCGGCTCTATTTATTCTAGCTGTCAACAACACGGGTTGCAACGGAATGCGAGGAAGAGAGAATCGTAGTTTTCTTATCCTAAAATAGAAGCGGGTTGCTCACAGGTGGCAAATTTTTTTCTATAAAATTTGCAAGGAGCAAATTTACGTGATGGAAAAGTAAAAAAAAGGCTTACCTACTATAGAAATACAGCGAAGACACCTGTCTTCAAACAAAAGGGCGCCATATTGTTTAAAGACTGGAGCTTCGCTGCGTTTATAGAAGTTAAGCCTTTTTATTTTTTTTTCACTTTTTCCTCAAGTAAACGCGATTTGCAAATTTTATAAAAAAAAATGCACCGCCTGTGGACAACGTTGCACAAAATCGTATCGCGATAGGTTAAGAAACCGATTTTTGAGGTTGATTTCAAGAGCCTGGCCGCTATTTCAGACACCCTGTAGGTCTTGGTGTGCAATGGAAGAAGGTGACAAACTATCGTGATCAGTGGCGTAGGCAGGAAGGGGGGGGGGGGGGGTTGTCGGGTCGGAATCCCCCTCCCTCCAAAATGCAAGAGCTACTCTCCCCCACCCCCTTGCCAGCGCCCGCGGGGCCTGCTCACTCCCCTGCTCACGCAGTCGGTTTTGCACGCGGCACGGAGCAAACGGGGAGCGCGAACTCTTTCCAGCTCGTGGCTGCGCCAATTTATTCTGGTGGACTTTTTGGAAGAATCCCGCTCTGGCTAGAAGAGGCTCTGTCCTGTCCCTCTCGTTGCTAGTATGGTTTGCTTATTTCAGCGAAGCATGAATCTTGCCACCATACACAGCAGGCTTGCCTTTCTTCTTTTTCTTTTTTGTAGTCAAATGTCTGCTGCGACGCCAATTACATTGGTAAGCCGGGTAGACGAAAAAGCACCCTTCTCGAGGAATACAGAAGACATGTTGCCAGTTCAACACACGCTACACGGGCAAAAGTCCGACCTGGTCGATCGTTTCTTTACGACGGGTCATGCTTTGGATTTCAACTATCCGTCGACCTTGCCACGGGAGCAGAGTTGGGGGCCGTGGAAGTTCGTAGAATCGTGGTTTATCCGCCACGAGTCGACGGCGTGCACTGTCACCTACGGCACCTTAGCGTACGTTTACGGGGTTTCATAGGATGGGTAGACTGGATGGCCCTCTCCATCATGGCCAGTGCATGCTGAAGAAAGACGCCAACCTCATAGGTCTGCAGAAACGTCGGTGTTTTTGTAATCTGTTTTGTGACGTTAAGCCGAAATAAACTTTTCTGAAAAAAAAAAGTTTCCTGATTACAGGAGATAGGGACGCTCCCAAAATGAATTACTTCACTGAATCTTTACATTTTTCTCCCTAGTTCGAGTTGTTTTTCTTAATATTTGGCTGTCTTCCTGTATGACGGGAGAATGCGGACAATAGAAACCGGCAGTTTTCTTTAGGCTCTCCTGACTTACGCTATCGTATGAATATGACAGGGGATGACAGCTCCGTCAGAAATTTAGTCGCGTACTGAGAGCGATATGCATAATACTGAACAACCGATCCCAGTTGATTTTTTTTTGTGTGTAACAAATATACTTTTGAGAAAAGTGTTTGTGGGTTAGAAATTGCTAAATTTTGCTGCTTAATTTCTCGCGACACTATAGAAGTCCTTGTGTTTTGTCTGGCCGGCACGCGTTGGTAATTTAGTGGTATTTCAAGAAGCGGAGGGAGTTGTGTGCTGTGAGGAAGCTTTTAAAGTTGGCGGGCAGCAATTACGACGACAGTAGAACAGTGTGCCACTAGGTCCGTATTCCTGCAAATGAAGCCTGCTCTGCTTCGAAAAATGACAATGCAGCTTTACCCGTTTTATCGTAACAGCTCCTCCCTAATCTTTGCGTGAGCTGCCCGTACCGCCGAGCTCACCCTGCTTCGTCATAAAGTAGGTGAGGGGGGGGGGGGAATTGGCGCTGCTAAACCCCCCCCTCTCCCTCCCCAAGATAAAATCCTGGCTACGCCACTGATCGTGATAAGCGCGACGAAGGTTGTTTTTTGTCACCCATATCGCTCATCAGCGACACACTCTGATATCAAATTCGTGCTCTCACTCGATCTATGTCTGTATTGGGACGTATTCCGTTGGGTCCTTTACTACGTCTCACCTTATGAACGCGGCTAATTACTTACCTTAACCATCTCGCTGTTAATTGTCATCTCCACGACGTCAATAGAAAAATTGACTCGGTAGCCCTGGCTGTCAAATGATATGTTTCCCGTGAGTCCTTTTATCTGTGTCTGGAGAGAGAGAAACACAATCCCACTTTTAAGGAGTCAGAATTCAAAAATAATAATCGTAATAAAAGGTAAACTAAAAGTGAAAACACAGAATTCTCTAGAGTTGTGTAGAGAAATTTCAACCAAATTTAATTTGTGTACGAAACCTGGACGGCAATTACGAATCAAAGATATTCGGTATTGTATACTGTCTTCATCGCACTTCTTTCACAATGGGTGATTCACGTAGTTATCCACCACGGAGGCTGTGGCTCTGAAGTTGAAAGGATCCGGCCAATTCTTCAAAAGGCAACTCGTCGACGCTCAAATCGCCGAAGAGGCCACTTTGTAATAGGGAAATTTGTCGACGGGCAACTTGTCCATGGGCGATTCGTCGAACGGGTTAAATGACGGTTCGACGTAAAAGTTCGTGGTTTGTTGTTATCTTTTGACCTAAATATTTATTTGTGTTTCGTCTAGGGACAAAGTCCTTGTTAGGTTACAAGACTGAAAAAAAAATCACAAAAGGGCGAAGACAGGACAGGATCTCGAGACAAGTTCAGAAGTGTGTCATCTCGGGATCGTCCTTTTGTTTCCTTTTTTTATGACTTTTTGTAATGAGCCGCCGCAGACTGCTGCGGCGATGCGGCATGAACGGGTGGGCCGGGTTAGAAAAAACTGTGTATGCTCCACGTGCGGAGCAGAGTAACGCAAGGGTTCTTCCAGGGCGGCCATGTTGGATCCGAGGCTGCACTGCGTGAAGCAACCGTCGATTCTGCAGCTGACCCGGAGGCGCGGATGGCGTGGTTGTGATGCGTCGTGCTGCGGCACGTTCTCCGTCGTCCCGTCATTTGTCTCTTGTTCCTCTTTATGCCCTCGGTAGAGCATAGTGGCCGACGAAAACTTCATCTCCTCGCAAGCCGTAGTCGCGTTGTTGTCTGGTCCGAGGTGCCCGGATGTGCCGGTTGCGTATCACTCCGTGAGCGCCTCAGACGCTATAGCAACGCGATCGTCCTCCGTGTCGTCTGCTTCCCAGACGTTGAAAACATGTTTTAAGACATAGCTCGCTTTATAACACAACACGATTATACTGTACCCATTGGCTAAATAATGTTCAATAATCAAGGAACCTTCAAGTTTGTTCGATTTTAGTGTAGTATCTATATTTTGCAAACGCAAAGCGAGAACATGCTCCGCCCGAAACTCGGCAACTGCAAGGTAGCTTTCCCGCCTGAAGGTTAAATCTAGCTCCACGCACGTGACCTCTTCTCCGCCAATACGGAGTTGGCGGCGAAAGTAAAGAAACAAGATCCTGAGCTTATACTGTTACTCTTGGCCGGGTAGGTTAACACGTACCCCAGTGATACACGCGCGACGTAGTGACCGTTCCCCACTGCACCGTGAAAGCGGCGAAAGCGGCAGGTTGTCATCTTTGGCAAGAAAGAACATACTGGAATTCAATTACCATGCGGCGAGTTTGCGTATTATTCTAGGGCAGTACTTGCTTTAACATTTGAGGACAAAAATTATATATTTTGAGTTTGAGAAAGCGGCGACCAGTTGGCCTCTTTGACGAGTTTTCCTTCGACGAATTGACCTATGTGGAATCGGCTTATTCGTTGATTGGGCCGCCGACGAGCTAGCCTCACCCAAACAAGATATAAGAAATACCTCATCTTTTGCTTTTATTATTATTTGCACATTAGTTTTTACGCCAAGTATTTGGTCACACCGGGAAACGGAACGCAAAGACTACACACGGCTAACCTTTTTGCAAAACGCGCAGCACCCTCGACCGGCGTCCAAAGGAATCCCGGGAAAAAGGCTTATAAGATCAGCTAAGATCGGCTAAGATCGGCTAAGATCGGCTGTAGCAGGCAACGGAGTTGACGGAAACGAGCAGGTGCGGGCAGGCAACCAACCGAGCGTCCGCTCTCGCTCATTTCCGTTTTTTTCAGTGCTACGTGGCGCACATGCTGGGAGAGACAGGAGAAGCATACAGAGCGCTCCCAGAATTCGTCGCGCGCCTCGCGCACTGCCTTTAGTGAGTTTTTGCGAATGGTACTCCGTTCCCGCTTTAGAGAGGAAGATGGCGTTAGAAAGAAGAGCGATGCCGACATACGCCGTTACACGTTGTCTTTGTCGGATACTACAAGACCGTTGCGCATATTCCTCTGACTGTGATTGGTTCTGTCGGCGATAGCGAACGCACAAAGACCATGGATACCGTGACGTTCAACTTCGATGTTGTTAGATTGATGGTCTTAAAGTGAAACGGATCACAGCTGCGTTACCTGTTTCATGTAGTCGGCGATGACCTTGCCGTGCTCCCACGTGACGGCGGGCCAGCTCTGGCAGTCGATGCCCTTCGTGCCTCGATTGTAGACCTCCCCCGCCTGAAGTTGTTCCGGAAGATGTCCGACTTGTTCTTGAGAAGCCGAGTACGCGTCCAGGATTACTTTGGTGGCGTCGTGCATCAAGGCCACGTCCGCCTGTGGCAGGAAACAAAATTCCCGGGTATGCTTACGAGCTTTCAGTCGATGCTATTCTGGTTTCCGCTGACGGACACGTATATGAGGCGATTAGGTCGAGACAGCAACGTTGTCTCGGGGAACATGGCTAAACAGCAAAAGCAGTTGAAAGCCTTGGCTCAACCTGCTGCTGCAGAAAAGCAGCAGGTCGTGCCAAGGCTTTCAACTGCAGCGTCTATAGGTACACTTCTCTCACCATTGGTAAGGATGTGCCTGTAACTGTACCTTTAAAAGTGTAGGTTTTGACGCGGAACCTAGAGGAAGGGACAATGTTGGCGGCATGGTATAGCAGCAGGGTAAGGAGGAAGAGAGTTTCTAGGCACGACAACTTAACAACAACAAGCGCCACCAGAGTGAATTGTTGATCTCAGATGTACGAATAAGGACGCACTAGCCAGGCGACTCTGCGAAGTGCTGTATTATGATCTGGAAAAAACATCCCTAACATTTGAATTGCAGAAGTAATCCTTATTATTACAGCTCTGTTAATAGACCTTTTGCCGAATTACCCAAGCATCGAAGCGAATGCCGGGAAGGTAGGCACACTGCGCTGCACGTGCTGGCGTCTGCAGCAGTAACTTTTCTTAAGCTAAAACCTAAAATTATTTCGCACTCGCGTTAAATAGTAGCATTATTTTGGTTATTTACTTTGAATCTTTTCATATAGGAAGGCGAGCGCTTGCAGCGCGTATACCCTCTAGTGAAAGAGCCATTTGTATGAGAAATGTTTTGTGTCCAATAAACACATATAAATCATATCATAAGATAATAAGACCACATAAGAACCATATAAAATCCACATAAGAACTATATTATATAAGAACATATAAGAACCATATTAGAAACTTATAAGGAACGTCTCACAAGTTTCTTATATGGTTCTTATATATGTTGTTATATATATTGTATGATTCATATGTGTTTATTGGACACAGAAATTTCTCATACAAATGAGATTTTTCAATAGGGCCTTCGTTCCCAGCATTCTCTTTGAAGCTTGGGTAATTTAGCGAATTTGTTACGTATTACGCAACACTGATGGAAGTTGCATTCTTGAAATGATTGACTTCTGTAAATAAACTCAGTAGTCTGGGAGCGATGAAGTGACCACATCCAAGAACCAGGTATTTTGAAGGATGACATCTTTTATGGTGTATTTATGGCAAGCATAAATCATCGAACGATTGCCCTTAGGGCTGCCGTCTAGACAAATTTGTATGACCAATACACCAGCTTCATCTACAATCCCAGGGACAACGTTTTTATTGATCTTTAATGTTCGCATATCATTTCTGTTTACACAGGCTAGGGTTATCATGTATGCCATTAAGTGAACTCCGGATTTGTTCTAATTTGGCCCGAACGAACGTTCTCACACAATAACGACATTTAGACGTATATTAATATTAATGATTCAAATAAAATACCGAGACAGTTTGCTTTGAGTGCGCACGCAGTTAATGCATCTGGCCCTCAGAAACTATTGAATTGCTTTGTTGATTTAATAAACAAACTAAACAATGTGGTTATTTCTAATTATGAAGAAAATTTCGCATTCATTGCTGGTATAATTTTAATTTGTGTCATTTTCTTTTTTTAAACCTTCGAATCATTTGAGAGCTATATACAGAATGCATATCTAGAACAAAAGATATCTAAAAAATTACAAGCATTTTTTTTTAATATTGCACTGATAATCTTAAAGTCAATGGTGTAATTTATCGAGCAAATAGAATTATCAGTGGGAGAATGCATTTCTGGGGCAGGAAAGAGAAATTAAAAATAGAGGCGCTGTCGTGGCTCACTCTTTAAGGTAATAATCAATGTTTGATCAAGTACAAGACGGTTTCGAAAGTCACGTCCGACAATGAGTTGAACCGGAGCGATTATATTTCTGAAACAAAGATAACCAAGGTATTTTTACATCCAAAGAGATTAATATTTTTATTTGTTTATTTATTTATTTCAAATACCCTCAATGTAAATACATTGAAAAGGGGAGAGAGCTTGAAAATATTAACTAGAAAGTGCACATAGTTATATCATGTTTAAACAAAACAATATCAGTGATGTTAGCAATTGAGGCGGGAAGATGGTTCCAGTCTATAGATGTTTAAGGCATAAAAAAATATTGAAATAACGAACTTCTTAAATTTGGAATACCAAACTTATGGCTATGATCAATGGAAGCAAAGATGTAGAAAGGTGTGGTAATTAGTTAATGACGAAGGGCAGCATATTGAATAAATATTTTATAAAAAAAAAACACGACGACATATTTTTCGGCGAGGAATTAGTAAGGGCAGACTTAGCGTTCTTCATGGTAGAAATGCTGGCAGTGCGATGATAGTTTGTTAATTCGGAAACGAGCTGAGCGGTTTTCCGTGGATTCATTAAGAGTAATCAGTGATGAGGGAGCGGGGTCCCACACAGTAGCAACATATATTAATTTTTGGACGGATTCGAGTTTTGTACATGGTTAGTTTTAATAAAAACGGATCGAGAAAAAAAAAGGTATCCTAACATACGGTTCGTACTGTTAATTACGTATTCGATATGAGTCTTCAAAGAAAGGTTAGACGTTATATGAACATCAAGATATTTGTAAACAGACACAGAAGCGAGAGGAGATACTGTTAAGATGATACATTCAAATATTTTTCATGACTAATTCGTTAAAGAAATTGGCCGATACATTGGATGGGTTATGTGTTTCGCCAGAATCGTCTAAAGGAACCACTTTTCCAACCTCCCAATCGCTTGGGCCTGCGCCATTGAATAAGAGATGGCATATAAAAGTTTGAAAGAATGATTAAACAATACATGTCACTATTTTTTTAAGAACTTTCTGTTAACATCATATGTTCCGGCGCAGAATGAAAGCTTGATAATAGTAATATTAACAGCCACACCGACTGCGTTAACTGCCACTGGGTCAGTAGGCAAAAAAAAGCAGGAAGGGGCAATACCAGTACTTGATTAACATCAGAGGTTGTAAAGGATACAATAAAACATATAACGTAATACACTTGTACTTTTAGTTATTGGTATACCAATGCCATCAGATGACTGAAAAACAATGTTGGGTGTTAGTTGGCGATAAGCAGTACCAGAGGACCCATCGGGACGCCTCGCTCGGTGGAGCCTACGACTGCGAAGAGTACGACGTGACCGTGGTCTACAGGTCAGGGGCCAAAAACACAGCGACGCCGACTGCCTGTCCAGAGCCCCCGTCGAGTCAGCTACCGGCTGCCAAAGACGACGACGACGACGTTCACTTTCTTGGGGCAAGGCGCTTCACGGTTTGGCAGCGCTCCAGCGGGACGATCCTGAGCTACGCGCACTGATCGACCACTTGGAGGACGAGGGGTACGATTCCCCGAGGTCTTCTCGTGACCTGCCAAGGTTCGCCGTCCGGAAGATATCCTCTACAAAGAGAACTTCGGGGGCAGCAACTCGACGTGGCTCCTGGTGATTCCTGCTAGTCTTCGAGAAGAGATCCAAGCCAGCCACGACGACCCAACATCTGATCACCTTGGCTACAGTAGGACTCTTGCACGGATCCGAGAGAAGTACTACTGGCCCAAGCTCCCGAAGACCGTCCACCTCTACGTCCGTTCGTGCCACGAATGCCTACGACGCAAGAAACCACCGACGAAGCCGGCAGGTCTCCTGCAACCGATATCGCCCCCGACTGCACCATTCCAGCAGATTGGAATGGATCTTCTCGGACCATTCCCGCCGTCGACGCAGGGAAACCGTTGGATAATCGTGGCAACCGATTATCTCACCAGGTACGCCGAGGCAAAAGCACTCCCTGCCGGGGACCGCCGTGGATGTAGCCAAGTTCTTCGTGGAGTCTATCGTCCTCCGACACGGCGCTCCCTAAGTCCTGATTACGGACCGAGGATCCTCATTCATAGCGCAACTGGACGACAAGAGATAGCTCCGCCTGAGCCACACCGACCACCGCCGAACCTCGTTATACCACCCGCAGACCAACGGGCTGACGGAGCGACTAAGCAAAGACCATCGCCGACATGATTTCGACATACGTGGACGTGGAACACAAGACGTCGAATGAAGTGTTGCCCTACGTCACGTTCGCGTACAATACGGCAATCCAAGAAGCTCAACCGGCAGTACACCTTTTCAGCTGGTGCACGGCAGAAAGGTGACGAAGATTCTCGACGCCATGCTGCCCCACGACCCGACGGACGACAGCACCGACGACGCCCAGCTGGTCACCCAACGAGCAGAAGTACGCCAGCTAGCCCGCCTTCGAATAAAGGACCAGCAACGTGTGGACGCCGGCCGGTACAACCTTCGTCACCGCGACGTGGAGTTCCAGCCCGGAGACAGGGTGTGGGTGTGGACGCCCATTCGCCGCCGCGGACTCAGCGAAAAACTGTTAAAACGCTACTTCGGACCTCTACAAGGTCGTCCGCCGCCCTGAGGGACTTGAACTACGAGGTGCTCCCCGACGGAACCCGACCATCCGGACGCCGCCAGCCACGACCCGAAGCTCGTCACGTCGTTCGACTCAAGCCGTTCTACGCACGATAGGATTGCGATACTGCATGTTTATTCGTTTCACCATAAATTTTTTTAGCCATTTCTGTTTTCCTTTCACGTTGCATCGGGACGATGCCGCTCTTAAAGGGGGGATAGTGCCGCCTCGCAGAGCCGAGAAAGCAACGCTCGGTCACGGTCTTCTAGAAGATTCCCATTCATTCTCGCACTAATTGTAACTTTCCCTTTGCTTTGTTGTTCTCGAAAGTGCCAGTTCATCCTCGCCTCGAGCGCGCGACGCTCGAACTTTTCTTTGCCGAACTTTCGAGATAACGACGCACGCTAGATAAGTAGCTGCCCGCGACCTTGTCGAGGCAGACTTGCTCGTGCTCTCTGATTCGCCGCCGAATCGCCGCCTGCTTTTCTCCTGCCTCGACGCTCTTTCGTTCTTTACTTATTTTTGGTTGGCACAAGTTCGCCTATTAAACTGTTATTTTTGAGTTCACTACTCGTCTTCGTGTCACCTCCGTTCGTGACAGACAACATGACTATTACCACCAGCTCGCCTGCACTCTCACCATCTTTTTCACCAATAGTTCCGGAAGCAGGCTTATTTCCCTCCACCCATGGCCCCGCGGCTGTACTCCCAACCAACCTCGCTGCTCCTTCAAGCATTCACGGTACTCGACAACCTGGGACGACGTCTGGCTGAATTGGAAGCGGAGGTCATGGCCTGGGCATCAGTTTGAGAAAGCGGTATGTGGATCCGAACCTCTTGCAAACATCTATCATCCTCAAGATTCCCATGGAGCGTCAAAAAGAAGATTATCAAGGCATACAGACAAGGTGCGACCAAGAGAATTGAAGAACTACGACGGGCCTGCGAGCGCATCTGGACCATCCTTCGGGGCCAGCAATACAAGCACGATCAGGACTACCAACGCGGGAACGCAGGAAAGAAGGTACTTTTTGACAGTCTTTGGAGCGTAAAGCGAAGAACAGTGTTAAGGAACATCCAAGGGAACAATCAGGCGGCAGCATGTGGAAGACTACCAGATCTCAACAATCGAGTCCAACTCTGACTATAACGCACTGGTGAATCCATGCGAGGTGTCCATTTCTAGAAAGACGGAGCAAACACAGGAATCACCCAAGTTCTGCATGAACGTGAGACCTTCAAGTTTAGATGTGTTCTCCGCAATTCAGACCTATTCGAAAGTGACGGCTCATGATTATAGAGCCACGTTCGTGGATTGTGCTGTTGATAGAATGGAAAAACTGATGAATGATAGCTTTCGGAACTGAAAGAGAGATTTTCGTGTCATAAGCTCAACACGTGAAGGAACTAGAAAGGGATCGCTGCGTCTGCTGCAACACTGACAAAGTGGTATGTTCTTTGGTATATCCCGAGACGGTGTTCGAAGAAAGGCAGACGAAGCCCTCGGCGCACTCTTCAGTGAATGGAAAGGGAAAATTGCGAAAATTAAGAAGAATATTACTTGAAATCCTCAGGGAGGATCAGATGGATGATCTGGCAAAACGAGTAGTTAACCAAACAATGTCTTCGCTATGTCTAAATTTTTTTTTTGAAAGATCACAAACCGGATATGTTTTTTCGCACACTAATTAACGAACTCGTAACGTGGCAGTGCAGCGTCTCGAAGTTTTGCAAAGAGGGTTGAATGTATTCAACTGGAGGAGTCTTTCTACTGAGAAATTCAGAGGCACTGATTGATGTTCTAGAGGAATTTCATGGAAGACAATGCACTGTAATGTCAATGGACATCAGGGATCTATACTATTCGCTTGAAAAAAGCGCGCTTGATGCAGAGGAGTTCGGCAGGTGCTAGAGTCAAACCTGGTAAACTTTCAGTCCAGGACGGGCATCGCCGTCGACAGTTTCCTTGCTTCACTTCTCGATTTGTACCTTCAAGCAACAGTTGTTGAATTTAATGGGGCAGAAATATTTTCAAAAAGATGGAGTATGCATTGGATCTTCGGTGGCTCTGATGTTAGCAGCAATCTATCACAACACCTAGATATGGTTGCGTAGGTGAAATGCCAAAAGAAAAATAACTTGAATGGTTGAATAATTAAAAGGTACGTGGATGAGTATTTTTATTTTGCGCTTTTCGATAGAGTGGTGCTCAGGGTTTCTAGAATCGAATTGCAAAGCACGCTTAGTTCCGGAAATTAGGCTTACAACAGAAAAACCTGAAAACGGGATCACTGCAGTTTCTAGATTTACGCCACGCCATCGGCGCAACAAGGTCTTTGTTGGGAATACGGGAAAAAAGCCGGAAAACCTGTGTTAAGTAGAAAGAGTTGCCACGCCAAGTTGGTTAGAGAAGGGGTCACTTAAGTCCTGACTAACAAACGCGTTGGGTAAATCGTGCGCTCGTTTTATGAGTAGTTGCTCTGAAAGAACAGTGGAGGAGGCTAGAATCTGCAGGATGCATGAAAGAAGAATTCATTAAAAGACAATTGAGAGACTGAAATTTAGCAGCGAACCACGGGAAATGGGGGAAGCAGAAAGAAGGTATGCAGTAATCCCCGTATTACCACGGGGGATATCCCACAGCCTGAAGGCTCTCGCAAAAAAGTTCGGCGTGGACGTAGTGTTCTCTGCAGATTTCAAACTGAACAGATTGACGCGCTACCTGTCAGGCCACTACGGCTCTCAGAAGGCCCATCGGGAACCTTTCGGTTCGTTGTAAGGAGAGAGTAGTGTCTGAGATACCGTTGAAATGTGGATTTTGGTTCGTTGGACAAACCTCAAGGTATCAACGTGGTTCTGAAACTGAAATTCTGCGCAGCTGCATGCGGCGGACTCGAGATAGCAAAACACATAGAGGAATGCAATAATTGTGACATTGGTCAGAGACAAGTTCGCATAATGAGCGAGATGACGTGGAATAATTGAAACAATAAGAATAAAGTTTACAATTGGAAAACTGCATAAGCAAAGCGTCAATGCATCTTGGACGCAACTCCAAAAAGTTTCTCAGACTCTGAACGAGACGCAGTCAGTTCTAAACGAAACAATGTATTTTTTATTTTTTTTTTCTGATGCCATTTGTGTGTGTGTTCGTATATGTGTGTGTTTTTGGGTATGTGCCTTGTTGCGACTATTGAGTTTATTCGGTTTATCTATCTCAAGGTCACTGCGATGTTTACGGTGTCACTGATAGAATCTCGACTATGTATGTATGTATATGTTTCTTTTTTTTGGGGCCACCTGTGTGTGTGTTTCAGGCCACCTGTAGGTGTTTTTGGGTGTGTGCGCTTTGACGACTGTTAGGTTAATTCAGGACTTATCTATCTCAAAGTTATAAGTGTTCTGGTGTCCCTTTGTTAATCCTCGTCTCAAATTGAGTTGTTGCTATCGTTTGTGCATGTTCCATCGGTTCGAAATGTCTGCAACAAGGGAGTTTATCTGGCAAGTGTGGTTGGAAAAGAGTTCGCAGGTGCCAAGGCTATTTTAGAAATAAACCAGTTAGCTGGTTTGAAGGACGTTCTCTGTGTCAATTCCCTTCTACTGAAAGTTTCTTCGATTTCATCACCAGAGTCTCAGGTGTAATACAACATGATTGTATTTACCCGTTAATTTAATTTTTAGGTCATGAAACTGCAAGCTAAACAACTCACTTTTTTCCGTGCAAAGCCCCTTGAGGAATAATTAAGCAAAAGCAAAACAGGTAATTTCCTGAGAGCTATGAGGGTGTTTTATTCTTCTTCGACGCCAATAGGTTCAGTGGTTGCTGAGAATACGCTTCAACAAAATTAATAATAGAGTAATGGGCTGATAAACTTCACTCCAATGAAGACACTTCTGTCACCAGCATGAAAGGGCAGACGTCCAAGTGCAAGCTTCATTCTGCCCTCATTTTCGCAGCAAATTTTGCTTTACCGACGCGTGTGTTTGCTTTATTGACATTATAACTTTATTTTATGTATTTTTACTACTATAAAGTTATTAATAAAATTAAAGATCTGTTTGTCAAAGATACTTTAATGTATGTTATCGATTATTTTTAGTTGTTGGTTAATTATTCAACTTTAGTAGACCCTGGTGTCTAATATTAAAAATATTATTTATCGAGTTATAGCCCTCGTCATGATATTTTACGTGAACGTTCGGTTGGATGTAATAAATAAAAAAATGGCTTGTTAAAATGTACATATAATGTATGTATTTAAAATAAAAGAAAAGTTTAAAATGGTATTATTTCGCGGCGCTATAAAAACAGAATCCCCATCCGCTATAGGAGTATTCACTGCGTCATGGGTGAAGCTCCCCTTCTTCTTTCTGACCGGTGAAAGAGGAAGAGGGGAAAGGTAACAATTTTGAGTGGCAAGTTGAAGTACTATAATCTTCTAGGGAGAATAGCGACGTTTGAAAACTGGAACCTACAAAGGAGGTCCGGTGATAAGAAGTTTCTCCTTCCCCTCTTTTCTTGCAGTTTGAGCCGACGGGAACTCTTCCCAGGGCATGCGCTGTGACAGTTACATCAAATATGGCGCCTAGTGAATACCCCTATAGTAGGTTACAAGTCCAAAAATGTAGCGGCAAATGCCCCTCAAAGGGATCATATCCTCCGCCTCCCCGTCAATAGCGTCCATCGTTTCCGTGACACGTCGTAGCCAGCAGGGGAAGGATTTTGCCTTGCTTTGAATATTTGCTTTATCTTTCGACCTTGACTTAGCGTTGCTTAAACCGAGAGAATAGAAGTCGTTTTTGTTTCCGATAGAAACAAAAACGACTTTAAGATAACTTCCCCCTCACGATTGCTACAAGGCACTTTCAGAAGACTCTGTTTCCTCTCAGGTGAATACAATGTTGCTTTATTAGAAAAAAAAGGGGGGGGGGGGGGCTTCGGAGACAACTTGGCATCACTCTGTATGCATTATCTATTCATTGAAGCAAAACAAGAGGTGTTTCGAAACAGAGACTATTCTTTCGAACTGCGGATGGTTCAAACAGTCGCATCGTTATGGAGGAGCTTCTCCTACCTTCTTGACTTGTAACCGACTATAATCCAAACACGAGACATTAGAATTTTAGAGCACATCCTTCGATATTACATTTTCCTAGAGCAGATTGATATACAAACGTTAAAATGTTATAGTATCGTACGTTTTCCCCTTCAGTTCCGGCAAATTGTAGTTTCTTAAAATAAAGTACAGATGGCGACACGTGTTCAAAACAGTTGATGTGCATAGCCTCCCTCTATACGGGCCGCCTGGCGGCATCGACGGCGAGCATATGGGGCGAGCGGCCGCAGAAAAAAAGGAGGAGGATCTCGCGAAGCGTGACCAATATGTTGGTGCAGAGCAGAAGGGCAGGGATAATTTAAGGCAGCAGGTCGTAATAACTCCCCGAACCACGTTTGTTTTGTGTTTTCATCGTCGTTTTCGTACTCTGGGAGAAACGGCTGCGGCATTTAACGGCGACGGCGGCGATTCGAAGGGCAGCAATACGGTACGGCGGCGTCGGCAAGTTGTCGGTGTGCCAGCGGAATGCGCCGTCGTCGGACCATCGTATCGTGCCGCGGAAGAACCAAACGAATATGACTGAGTAGTTTCGACGCCGGTGCCGAGAACCGTCATTTCGGTGGAGTGTCCCAGTGTGGCTTTGAACGTCGCGTATGCCATTCAGCGGAGCTGCAGAGCTGTATGTAAACAGTTCCGTAAAGTAGTAGTAAATGTTTCGCGCGGACGCTGCTACCGCTCGAGCCTGCGTTGAGTAAGCGACCTGGTTTCACCTGTGCGGGAAGCCCAAGCCTAAAAGCTTCAAAGCGCAGGCCAACGCTTTTGCGTTACCATCGCACACACGCCCGGTAAAGCAACAATGCACAAGCGTCGATCTCGCGCTATATACTCGTTTAGTCCCTGTGGGAGCGAAGGCGAAGCTATAAGCATGAGGATGGCCGAGTAACATTAACTGGATAAGCGCTCGTGCAAAGCAGCGAACGTATCAATTATCGCTCGCACGCCTGGCACTGCCTTCGCTCACGTAAGATCAAACGAAGTATATCTTTGACTTCGTTCAAACCTAAGGTGAAGCAAGTATATGGCCCATGTCGCCAAACGCTCAAGCACCAGATACGTGCTTTCGGGCAGTTCGTCGCACAACCTCCAACGCAAACGAAAGCGACGACCGGCCGCTGGGGCGTGGACGCGCAGGGACGGCAAGGAAGGTTGTTGACTTTCTTTTCTCGCGATTCCGAAAAAAAAAAAAGAAAAAAAAAAGACTATTTCTGCGTTTGGCCGCTCGCTTTTGTGGCGCGCGGTCTGCTCCCTCCGCTCCCGATTTACACCCTATCTCCCTGCCGGCGGCACTTTTTTCGCGACGTGCAGGCTGTTTCCGTATAGAGAGCTATGATGTCACATTTTCAATCATGTGCCGCCCGGAGCATACGTGAAGGACAGAATAGGCACGCCATATGTCAGGGTGTAAGATACCTGAATTAGCGCGGTGACGAGTCAGAATGTCAGAACGAAAGCGCGAGGCTATGGGGGGCACCACAGCTACTTCTGCGCGTTCTGCTGTGCGTTGATACATGTCCGACGCGATCGAAATGAAATGGACGCTATGAACTGCATCCTGCATTTCAGATTCCCGCTACGTATGCGAAAATATGTTAATGTATTTATCGCACAAAAATCATTTCGCAATTAAACTATGTATCCAAAAATGGTTTGACTATATTTTGTGTTGGGAACCACCTCGATGGCTCTTAAGTGGCAATGATAATAAAACAAAACACAAGCATTAAAATCGTCTCAGTGTCTCTGATCCAACGCGCTGGCACTATGAATCCATATTGGTCGGTTTGAATATCGGCCGAGGTGCCCGCAATCCGACGCGCAGGCCAATCTGAGACATCGGTCGTGCAAGGTCGAAAGATCTCTCCCAGTTAATAAAAATAAAACCCGCAATCTTTTTTTTTGGTGGGAGAGAGGGCGTGTTGGTTGATTTTTGTTGGTTTGGCTTGTGAGGCCCTAAGATTCTGAGTATTTGCTTCGCTTTACGCTTAGTTCAGAGCGCCCAGCCCAACGCTACGGGCTGATGAAGACACTGAAGCAGCACACCAAGAGCGCGATGAAGCCGTTCGTTCGCTTTCTGTGCCTGTAGCGGTTAGGCTAAACTTCGAGCCACTAAATACGCTATACTTCATATACATCTTGGTGCTCAAAAATGATGGTTCTCAGTTATCTGAAGCTTTATTTAATATCACAGGAAAACGTGCACCGTCCTCCACAAATGTTTAAACGGTTCGCGACAAAGCAAAGCAATATTGCGTGAAGCTACCTGGCACTCTGAAACTAATGCTGAGAAAGTCGCATTTTTGGATCGTGACGATCGGCAGTGGCGTTTGATTTGTTGTAGCTTAACCGCCAAGATGGCGGCGTCCACAACAATATCGGGGGAAAAAGTACCGCATTAATCTAAGCGTAGCTCATTTGAGTTTAGCCAGGCTAAACCAAGTGCGGTGGGGGATCGTTGGACGAGATTGTTGTGGCACCCGCGAGATCAGAGCACGTGGAGAAATGCTCCGGGCGCGAGCTCCGTTCCGAGCACGGAGCTCATGCTGCAGAACCTGTAGGGTACTAAAATCCCCTCGATGCGTTTGCGTTGGTCTTTCAAGTAACCTCCAATGTGCCAGCACCTGGGGCCCGAAATGTCAACGAGCGGCGCACCCGGAGGTGATGGCGCTGGCACTGTCCTTGAAAGCGAATGGTGGCGGAGACGCGTGGCCAGGCACGTGTCTTGCGCGTTTCCGGCACCAGTGGTTGGCTGTACTTCTAAAAAACCAGAGCCGTATATGTAGAGAGTTTGGTCGACTGGGAGGCGCGGTGCAGAGCCAGGGCGTGCGTCAGACTCCTCGGAAAGAGGGCTTGACGTATGCGTCTCTTGACCAGCCAGAAGCCGAAAAGAGATCCCTAGCCAGTGGTAGCAAGAAACAGCTCTGATCGAAAGTCTATGTTCGTAAATGGTTTTAACGTAAGCACGTAAGAGTGAAGTGTAGTAACTCTTTGTGGTTGGCAAGAAAATGAGATGCGCACGGGTGCGCCGCCTCAACTCTGTTTCGCTCGGGCAGAGTGTAACCGCTAGACGGCAGATTCCTGCCCGCAGCGCTTGGCGTACAGGTTATGTCGATCGTTCCGCTAGTCGCACTCTTCCACCGTCATTTTTTGGATGAGCGTGATTGAAACATCACGTGTACCATATTTTCAGTCATTCAGTCGTGAAAGCGAGCGGTGCGCAACGATATTCAATGGGAATGTTTTTCGCTTTGCACGGGCTGCACTGGCGCATACCTGGGACTCAAGGATACTGCACTGCAATGCCGCTGGCCAAGCCAACTCCGTTGCCGTGGTGCTGATTTCAAAGGACAAAACCGATTATTTTCATTCAATCTCTCCTTTGCAGGAATTTGACGAATTCAGAGTGCGGATCGCGGTACACCCATATGACGACGTCTGAATGCTGTTCGCAGATTGGACCCGAGCATTGCGTGGGCACTCGATTTGGGCTCGTGATGAGTACTGAGAAAAACCTCGAGAACCATTCGGGTAGTGGCCCCGTGTCCAATCGCTGCAACGACGACAACAGCTTGCGCCATAACAATTCCTGGAACTCAGCGCGTGTCCTGTGCTTGCCAACCCCCGCGCGTGGCTATGATCAACATTGGCGGCATATAATCGGCCCAGATCACCTGGCCGCTTGTTCTGGCTGCGAGTTGAGGGGGTGAACGCCGCTCGTTTTCTTTAATTTTTATGGGGACTCCTATTGGCGTGGGGTGAAAAACGAACGCGTGTTTCATAGTCATTGGCGTCGGGGATCCGTTTTATTTCCGGCAGCGGTTGGTCGCATTCCAGATTTGAAGACGCCTGGGACACGCCCAGTCGCTTTCAGCCAATGGCACCTCTCATTGTCCTGCTTTGAACAGCCATTACTCTACATATACGGCTCTGCTAAAAAACGCCTCTATCAGGGTTTTAGCCGGGACTTCTGGGTTCCATCCTTATCGGCATCCTACTACAGTGTTCTGGGCATATTGGCAAGAGCAGCGTCCGCTTACAATGGGCGCGTGAGGCAGCCAATGTAGATGCCGCGAGTGGCGCTGGGTTCGTGCCCTATTAGTGCCTTCATACACACTGGCGGTGGTGACATCTCAGCCATTTTTACGCCCAATCTGCTTTTTAATGCATTTTGCAAGTACGCGCCGTCCGGTGTCAATCAGCTCGAGCCTCGTAGCTTGCGGCTAATGCTGCGGGAACGCCCATTTTAGCGCCCTAGTCACGCACCGAGTGCGCGAGAGCGTCACGCGCTGAACATTCAGTGCAACAATGGATGCTCTACACCTGAGACGAGACAGACATGTAACCCTGGTGCCCTAGGAGAATTTGTGGCCGGATGGCAGATGTGCGAGCGAGCGAAGACGACGACAAAGCCGAGGCGGTACGCTTCTCGACCGAGCAGCAATAGCCCAGGCAGCGCGAGACGAGAGCCATGTCCGCTGGGTATGACTCCGTTTCAAAACGCACGCCAAACGTTGTACCGCAGCAGAAGAAGGTAGAAGCGATGGCTCATAGCGTTGGCAGCTGCCCTTTGTGCACAAGCGCATGTGCCGCCAAGGTGTGCCATACCGAGCAGGGAGCCTCGCGCTAGTGGCCTCTTTCTGCGGTTGCAACTAGCTGCGAAACAGGGTGTGAGGCAGACAGCAGCGCGTGTGCGTCGCCGGCGCTTCGTACCGCTGCAATCGAGCCTCTTGCCTGGTTCCTGTACTTATAGCCAGTTTCAGCTTGGGTCCAGACGCAGCCGATGCTACGAGCGCGAGCGTGTGGCCTGAACAGTGCTTGCATTGCACGAGCGCGCGTGCTTGGCGGGGACGCTGGAAGCCCGGAGCTCGTGCTTGTAGCATCGGCCGCGTCTGGACCCAAGCTGAAACGAAGTATGGGGCTTTCAGAAGAAAGCAGCCGGCTGCGGTGTCGCCTACGCGCAAAATCTTCACGCGGTGGCCGCCGCTCTTGCCACTACAACTCTCTAGAAGACTGCAATCCTACCATCGTGCGATCATGTACCACACATACTGCGTAATGCACGTAAAATACCCCGAGGTAACAGTTGTACAGCACTTCGTATAACCTTCAACTGGTAACAATGTCGCCCTACGAAACTGTTGCTCTCTAAAAAAATTAACCACTAATTTTAAGTGCGCAGTTACAATGCATATTTAATGTGTGTTCACGCGTTCGCGTTATTTTTTTTATGGTCTACACCTTTGAGTAGGCGGCTCTTACTTATGATGAAACAGAATATAGTTGTCAGACTCCTGGAAAAAATATTATATAACTAAAAATGGCATGTGAACACAAAGACAAAACAAACACACACAAACACACACAAACACACATAGGCACATTTAATAAAAATAATTAAAATAATATAATTGATTATAATTGCGTTTTCAAAGGTTTTGAGTGCACCAAAAGCTATAAAAACAGAGCTCGATGCTTCGGATGCATGGTGCGCTTGTTCGCTGGAAGTGTAGTTCAGGGCAGTATGCCCGGACTTGTATGTTCCGCTTCGCTCGTAGGATAAAACCAAATACTTTCCTGGTAATGTATTCAGTGAAACAAAGTTTAGCTTCTGTATATGTGCAATGTCCTTAGTTTTCGCTATGATTAAACGCTTGGTTATCATTATTGTTTTCGTTTCCTACAGCGATTCAGTTCGTGTTCCTTTGTATGCTACATGCATTCGAGAACAAGGTAATCCAGAAGCATTCATTTCGCGGATTGTAAAAAAAGAACAAGCCTACGCAACTTTCCACGTGTGCCACAATCAAGACAACATATTCTAAGCTTTACATGTGACCGCTTGCTTGAGTAAACATTGTTGTTTGTCAAGAACAATTGCGATTGTATGAAATCACGCAGGGAAAGCTCGTTCAAGGCACGCGACCATTGGCATGCAGTGAATACTCATAATGGACGCCAAGATGGTTGGTAGCTAGCTGTGAGCAGGTGGAATTTTTCTATCAACCCAGAGTAAGAATGTTTCCTTCTTTTTGTTGTAAGCAATCAGGAGACAGCTTACACCAAATCTGAGGGTAATAAAGTACTATGAGCATTCAAACATAACGTCCTGAGCAGTATATGTGTACAAGCTTTAGCTTTCGATGCGCTCTCTAACTTGTGTTACGCTCAATGCTAGAGTAAAAATGTAGTGCTGTTTCGTTCTTAATCAGCGTGCCATGTGCATGGTTACACTATATTTTATACAACGTCAAAATCTACCCGTTTGCATCTTTTTCATTTTTGCACACCACTACTTCGCGCACATAAATCACTATATTAGAACTGGTACAGGATGTCACATAAAAAAAATTCCAGCGTTTTTTTTTTACCGCAGAAATACATTACGCATCGTTTAACGCTCAATCTCCACCCAAAGGTAGCGTAGGTCACAACCACATGACAAAGTTTCAACGCGAACGGACACCTTATTCAAAAGGTATAAGTGATTTTCTGGAAATGTCAATGGGAAAATGGAGCCCATTTTTGCCCGTTTTTTGTTTTGGGTGCCATGGAGCCCATGTATTCGAAAACTCCGTCGGCCGCCATTCTCCCATTGGACTTTCCAGAAAATGACATAACTTTTGAATAAGGTGTCAGATCGAGCCTGAAACTCTGACATCTGGTTGTGGCTCTAGCGCTGCCTTTGGGCGGAAAATAAGCGTTCGGCGATGCCAAGTTTGTCCTTGCGGAAAGAAGCAAACTTGTAATCTTTTTGTGACACCCTGTACATTGCTAAACTATGTGCAAAAGCTATCCACACGACCAAGAATCTTTGCCTGGCCAGTCATTGCATTTATCACTAAATTCGTATTAAAATTAATTCTTACCATTTAATGCTGTGAGTTAATTTTTAACCTCGGCATTTTTTAAACATGACTCCCGCACTTGTCCTACTTTGGGTTTACCAAACTCAACATCTAAACCTGAGTGTCATTTTTTGCGCTTTCCAGTCTCATGGTTTTGGTGAAAATAAACACCCAGCTACCTAAATAAGAGACCTGACCGCCCGAAAAATAGTTCACCTTTTATTTTTTAGGCGGTTAAATCCTTAAGCTAGAATTTCGGGAAGCCGAGTCTGTGACGCCATCAAGGTTTCCTGGAAATCTACAAAGAGCCAAACACATGCACGACAAAAGGGCCGGCCCGTCATATTGCCACCCGCAGAGCCGAGAAAGCAATGGTCGGTAACAGACTTCTAGTAGATTCGCGTTCATTCTTACACCAGACGTAAGTTTCCACTGCCTTCTAGTTCGCGAAAGTGCCAGTTCATCCTCGCCCCGAGCGCGCGACGCTCGAACATTCTTGGTCGAGCTTTCGAGATAGTGACGCACGAAAGATAAGCAGCTGACCGCGACGTTGTCGAGTCAGTCTCGCTCTCGCTCTCTGTTACGCTGCCGAAATGCCGCCTGCTTTTCTGCTGCCCCGACGCTCATACTTTACTTTTTTTTGTTTGTAACAAGTTCGCCGATTAAACTTTTATTTTTTAGTTCACTGTTCGTCCTCTGGTCACCTTTATTCGTGTCAATATAAATCTGACCACATTGAAATAAGTGTAATTGGCCTCTGAAATCTCCGATAATAGCGCACAGGCAATATTATATTTTTCAAAGCGTCGGTTGTTTTGGTTGTGCATGTGCCTTGCCATTTGGCTCAGGATTCAGTTTTCGCGTTTTGTTCTGCACACATTTTCTGGAGACGTGAGCTCGGAGCGTAGGCAACTAGTTCCCTTGCGCGATATCGAACTCGCGCAGCCATGCGCGTTCCAAAGAAGGCTCGTGCAGACAAAAACAAGCGAGGGACCAGGAATGTCAAATTCATGATATAGAAAATACCCCATTGTATCGAAGCGGCATCACACGATTTTTCGCATTGATGTCCAGGCCTGGAAGGCGATCCCACCGCCATTTGTTGGTTCAGAATCACACTAAAAGGGTGGGGGTTGCACCTTAAGCTGAAACTAGAAGCTCCGCCTTCAGCGCGAGCTTTCTGCCCTTAGCTAGCACAAGTGTGAACTCGCAGGCACGCGCTAACCAAAACGCTGCGGAATCCCGTGAGCTGGCGATGAAGGCGGAGCTTCTAGTCTCGGCTTAAAGGGGCGATGCAACAATGTTTGTGCTTTGCGTAAATACCGCTTAGAACGGGTCCTTGACGTTAATTACCTGTGATCTGGCTCTCATACGCGGAGAAAAATCCGAGCTTCTCCGCATCCGGGGGTCAACAAGAAATAGGTACTCCAAGAGATTACCGTCGAAATAGATGGTGGAGCCGTCACCCAAAACGGACAGATTTTAGGACAATACCTAGAAAAAGACGCGAAAGCCACATTCCCCGTCCAGATGATCCGAAAACAGAGCCAACAAACGGCTCACCTCATCCGAAGAGTCACCAACCGAAGAAGGGGACTCAAGGGACGAGACTCTATCCGAATGTGCAGGCTCTGATAGTCAGCCGGGTAACTTATCACATTCCCTACCACAACTTGCGTCGGGCGGAGATCGATTCGCTGAATGCTACACTGCGCATTGAGGTGAAGACGGCAATCAGCCCCCCTCAACACCACTTCAACAGAAAGACTCTATAAACTAGGACTACATAATACAGTAGAGGAGCTCGTCAGAGGCACAAGAGATTGGGCAGAGGACTCGGCTCAGCCACACGCGGACTGGGCGAGCACTGCTCAGGCGGACTGGGACACGACGGGCACCCAACACGAAAGACAGAGGAATCAGAGCGGAAACCGGCTCATTCGACGATAGCTGTGGAGATTGAAACAGTGCCGATTCCCAGAAACATGCACCCGATAGTACACGCAGGGGAAGGAGGCCGGCCGTAGTCAGGTACCTTCGCAGGGCGCTATCAGGGCTACCCCGGGCGTGCTCTATGCGGACGCGGCCTCGTTACTCTGGTCCCATCTCGGACGCGGGTGTACATCGCAGTGCGCGGCCCGAACGGTGAGAGGCGAGCAGCCGCCTCTTTGCTCGGATCACCGTTCGTCGCTGAAGCGGAGGAGGCGGCAATAGCCTTAGCCATAGCTAGCACCCAACACACAGGTAGATACGATCGAAGTGCAAACAGTTTACCGCACTCACCGACTTCCTCAGGCTGCCCGCAGGGCCTGGCCCAGGGAGGACTTTTTTCTAATTGGAGTAAATAACCCTGGCCCAGCTAACCTGCGAAAAGCTCACTTTGATTCGCATACTGTGGACGCACAGCCACACTTCTTCTTCAGGGGTAATGAGAGTGCAAACTCTCTTGCTAGAGGGACTTTTCCTTCCGAGACGGCCCGGCGTGGGGAAGAGGAGTTGGGCAGAAGAGCAACAATTCGTCTAGTCCCGTCTGCAACGATCAACAGTTTGACGACGAAACCGAAGAACGCCCCACACAAAGTCCGCCACTCGAAACCTTTAATCAGGTTACAGAATATTACCGATCTGGGGGAAAAACATACCCGCCTCCACACAAAGCCTTCAAACAGACGCGAGGCTACCGAATGGAGGCGCATGCACAAACACAAACTTTGCCAAATCTACTCCACCTTCACCTCTTCTTTCCTGGCAGCTATCGAGGCACATGCCCGGGCTGCAATTCCCCGACCCCCACACTCTATCACTGTACCTGGGCCTGTCCGACTCCACCCGGAGAAGGGATCCGACCCATACAAAGTTCTTCCACATCCTCCTGGGAGACTGCCCTACTCGGTTCGGGCCCTGAGCAACAGCGAGAACTTATCGCTCGGGCCAGAAAAATAGGCAGGCAGCCTGCGGGGCCCTGGACGTGGGGACCTGAACCTAGGGGGGACCCACAAATTAGGAACAATTAAAGTTTTTACCACCACCACCACCAAGCAAGTGGCCACGTGATCTACAGCCGATTGTATGTCGCTAATGTTGATCATATCCACGCGCTGGGTTTTTGCAAGGCACAGGACACGCTGTGAGTTCCAGGCATTGTTATGGTTCGGCTACTATCGCCATTGCAGCCATTGGAAACGGGCCACTACCCGAATGGGTTCTCTAGCTATCGATTATCATGTACCTAAATAAGTGCCCACAGAATGATCGGGTCCAATCTGTGAGCCCCATAAAACGATCGTCATTAGGGTGTACTGCGACCGCCCAGCTACGTCATCAAGTTTTGCCGAAAAGAGCTTGAATGAAAACGCTCACTTTTGTTCCTAAAATTATACCGCAACAATGGAGTTTCCTGGCCAGTGGCGTTGCATGCGAGTATCCCTGAGTCCCATAGAGCCAGTGGCTCGTGTAAAGTGAAAAACATTCCAATTGAATATCGGTGCGCCGCCCCTTTAAGGGAGAACGGAGTGTAGGAACACTTCAGCTTGGGTGAGTTGGTGCGGCTAGTAAATATAATGATGATGATGTCTAATATATCTCAGAGTTCGTGAGTCAGTGCTTCGTGAGTTATTTGTTTTTGTATGTATTTTTATAGTGTGTTTAGTTATGTGCTGTGAAGAGTTACCAGGAGTTTAGAGATTTTCCACTAGGTGCCCTGTTTCAATGCACTTGTCACTGGGCATCCTAAGATCGAGCTCGCACTTGGAGGTTGCTAAGACCGGCAAACTTGAAGGGGTGGAATGCACGACGCGAAATCATAGTCGAAGCTCTCCGTCAGCACGCGCTATCAGCTATGCACTCAGCTATGGCCGTCAGCGAATACCACCTAGCTTGCAACTTCGGCAATGCTGGTACCGCGGTCTGAGAATCGCACTCCTTAGCTTCTGAAAGGAAGGTACAGCGTGCCCGCGAATCCGGTGGAAGCCATTGAAAAAGTAGGAAAACGAAAGAGGTGCAAATTTTGCACCTAGTTCTTTGTTTATGTGTAGTTCATGTTGTGCCGGTACCGAAACAGTAGTTTAGACAGTGTTTTTGGACCGCCCAGAAACATCAAGAAACCTCATTTTAAAGCGACTCAACATAACTCGCGAAATTGCGTCTGGTGGTGGTCTGTGAAGCTCCGATGAAATGCCGCCACATAATGAGGTCCAAGGAAGCAGCGCCAGTTCGCGGCAGTATGACTCGCTCGTGTAGTCACTTAGACCTCTATGGGACTCGGCGAAAAACACTAAAGAGCTTACTACGCGGTACATGTTAAAGCTCCACAGTCCCCATCAGCAACCTGCACTCCACATTATCAAGATCGACGTTCTTTGTAGGCGCTCGGTAGGAGCTTCAATTGAGGATGCAGGGAGCTCTGCCAGGCCACCCATATTTCTCCCCCGGTATGCACTCTGAATAGCGTCCTCAACTATGGCGCCCAGTGAATGCTTTATACACATACCTAGCAGGTGACGCCAATGCAGAGTAGTCAGTTATTTTACTTACTGATTCCCTCTCAGCTACTACATCTGCTGTGTGAATCTAATATACGATGATTCGAACGCTCGCGGCGCACAAAATACCGGCATGGCCGCGAATCACGTCACGAGCTAACTATGTACTGGCGGCGCGATGTTTTGGTGGCGCCCTCCTATGCTTCCCTTTCTTGACGTCATTACCTTGCGAGACAAGAAATTCAATGGTATTTATTTTTGGCATAGTGGAAGCTCAGAAATCATTGCGCTCCAAAGAAACACGGCCAACACTGCCAAAATTAAAAATCTTAAATTATTCCTTTTTTCGTTTATGATAAATCATTTGCTGACGTCATAGTCAGCGTTAGGCCAATCGGGGCAGACCGACGTTGCCAACAGGCCATAAGGATTCGGATCACTATACTTCGTCTCAGCTGGGTCCAGACGCAGCCGATGCTACAAGCGCGAGCTTCGGGCTTCCAGCGTCCCTGCGAAGCACGCGCGCTCGTGCAATGCAAGCACATTCAGGGCCACACGCTCGCGCTCGTAGCATTGCCTGCGTCTGGACCCGGCTGAAACGAAGTATAGTAAATTGCCGCGCGTTTACGCCACGAAGTGACAAGGCTCGCAACTACAGTAGCCTCGGCCGTGCATGATGTATTGACGTCATGATCACGATACGTATTGCTCTTCTCGCTGACCCACTTTCAAGCGAGGGGTAGGGAGCTCGCGCTCAAGTCAGTTCACTTCCGTGCCTTTATAGGGAGTATTCACTGTCGGCCATAATTGGGATCGCAGAATGCTTAGCGCGTGCTGACGGCGAGCTTCCACAGTTCTTCTACAACATAGCATGCACTCTAGACATCACCCTTAAATATGGCGTCCAGTGAATAAATACCTCATATAATGACCTAATAAATCGGCTAGGTAACATATCACCCTAAGATATAACACAGAGGTGCTCGAAGGTGGTTGAAGCATCGAATGAAAATTTAAAACAAAACTTAGCAGAGTAGTAAGTAAACAAAAAGGTATTAGATTTCTGCTATTCTTGGCGCCGGTCTGCTATCGACGCGCCCCCTGACTGGCGCAACAACCTACAGATGGCGGCAGCGGCACTCGGCGCAAGGTTACCGCCTAGACGCGCCAAATGCAGACATGTAGTTGAAATTACTCGACAAACCATCGGCCTATTGTGTGTTCATTTAACGCGATGAACAAAGTGGGCGCACTTTTGACTAAAAAAATCATCTGCTTTGACGTGACCGGGCGGTGAATTTCCGCCGAGGCCGATGTAGCCATCTGTCGGTTTATACGCCTGTCAGAGGGTGCGTAGAAAGCAGACGGGTGCAGTAGGTTAAGAAAATAGGTTATCGTGATTTTTTTGCTAATGAAAGTGTTTGTTTTTTCTAATATTGATGCATGCTTTCACAACTTTGAAAATTGTGTGATAAACCGTAGCGCGATACGCGACTAAGCCTATTTATGTTATAATTTGAAAGGCGTCATCCGGGTTTGTGGGCACTGCATTGCTAAAGGCCGGATTCAGACACTTGCGTTTGAGTGCGTTTGACTGCGGTGCGTCGAGAACCGAAGTCAGTCACCGGCACATCTGTGCTTCGTATGAAGCGTGAAATCCAATACAAGGAATCATCTTGGCACGCGATATAGCAGCAGGGATGTCCTGGTTTCTCGCAGCCGCAACGCAGTCAAACGCACTGAACCGCAACTGTCTGAACCAGGCTTTACACTCTCGATGCGAAGCTAAGGCTCTTGTATCACTCGTATTTCACAAAATTAAAATTACTCTCGTCTTAGGAAGCGAACTCGTACTGCTGTTTAACGACGTTGATTGAAATGACAGCCATCTCGGCAATAAGATTGTCGAATACGGGTAGACGCGGTACCACATCGGTAGACCATTGGCTCTGGAGCTTCTGCAGTCAGTTCATTTGAAATATCCCTCCTTACCTCCACTCTTTACACGCCAACAGACCTGCTGATAAGATTAACTCATCAAATCGAGTGAGACTCTGCTAAGAACGTCGTTTTTGTTATAAAAAATGATGGCTCACCGTATTTCGTTCGATTTGAACACGATGTGCTGGCTTCGATTGCGCGCGTGTGTCTGGTATGCGTGAGCCTCGCGCAGACAACGTGCAAGTCTGTCACGCCTCGTGTGCTGCAGAAAGAGCTCGTCATCAGTCACGTGAGTTCACACACACCAGACAGGAGTCGAAAAATCGAGACATTAGAGCCTGGATGGAGAAAAATATTAAAGAAGGGGCAAAACACGAAAGATTGTCATTGGCAGGGTGTCGAACCGGAACCGAAACGACGAAAACCGGAACGGAACCGGTATTTTTTTCCGGAACTGAACTCGAACCCGAACCGTTATATTGGTATCGCGATGAACCCGAACCGGAACTGAACTGAAAAAAAATAGCGGTTACCGGCTCATGTCGAAACAGTTCGGCCACGCGCTGTTGACAATGAATGTGCTATCAAAGCTATTTGTTTTTTAAGTGCCGTCAACTGACACACACTCCGTTAATTATTTTTTCTTCTCCACTCAGTCTTAGGAATATAAACGCCGCATCCATGAATCTTGACAAACGCTGCATCCATCAATCTTGACATAGAACCAGTATTCTCTGGTCGCGGCTTGCACTGGAAGATAAAGGAATTAAGGCTGTGCAAAAAAAAAATCGCGTCACGGGATTTTATTTTTTCTACAATCTCGTAAATCCTAAATGCTGCTGTGTGCTCATTTCATAACGTTTCTAAAACGTGATGTTGCAATATTTTTTAATGTTTTTTTTATGTTATTTTGATTTTGTGATTTTGATGTTGCAATTTGTCATTTATAATTTTCGAACCGGTTCGCGAACCGGTTTAGCGCCCCGAACCGTTCTACGAACCGGTTCGCGGATCGAATTAATCGAACCGGAACTGAACCGGAACAAAATTAATTTACCTGAACCTGAAGCCGTAACCGAACCCGTATATTTTTCGGTTCGACAAACTGGTCATTGGCGATAAAATTGTGAACAACTTCTAGCTGCGGGGCGAGGGAAAAAATGATGTTTTCCCCCCTACCGGAAGTTCTACGGTTCAAGATTGGAATGGGCCAGGTTTATGTCGTCTCTTCCCTTCATATCCACTGAGCAAAGGCCAAGCTCCACTCCCCAGCTGCATTCCATCTTTTAGATTTAAAAATTAATAATAATAATTATTATCCTTCCTTATTATTTGAGTCGGGGGGGGGGCCGCGACACAGAAGAAAGGGCTGGGTGTCCACATCAATGTGAGGCCCTTTGTGCGATTGAATCTAGCTGTTTGTATAGAATACAGAGCAAAAGTAAACTCACTCACGCTGAAAACACACGCACACCAGAAAACGGTACTCACGTCGCGCTGACTTACAACTGAGTCTGAAAGTTCGTCTTCTTTATTTTTCGTTTACCCTATTAAAGTGAAAAGCTAGGGACGCTTGTGTTAGTAGTCCATCGATAACACTTACTGAAAAAGAATTAGCTATATATTGACACTCGAAGGTAATGCGTGAGAGACATTGCTATTTGTTTTGCACAGAAGACAACGAAGAGAAATATGACGATTTTAATACGGCTAAAAGAAAGAAAGGAAAGACGCAAAATACAAACAGAGTTCCCAATCATCCATTCTATAGTTCGTTTCAGCTTACGTCCAGACGCAGTTGATGCTGCAAGCGCGAGCATGTGGCCCCTGAACAGTGCTTGCAGTGCACGAGCGCGCGTGCATGGCTGGGACTCACGGTGGTCTTCAGACACTTGGGTTGAGTGCGTTTGACTGCGTTGCGGTGAGAACCGAAACGAGTCACCGGCACATATGTGCTTCGTGTAAGCGTGGAATCCAATTCAAGGGAATCTTCCTGGCACGCGATAAGCAGCAGGATGTCTTGGTGTCTCGCTGCCGTAACGCAGTCAAACGCAGTCAAACGCAACTGTATGGAACCGGACTTTAGAAGGCCCTGAGCTCGCCTCTTGTAGCATCGGCTGCGTCTGACCTGTGGTGAAACGAAGTATAGGTGATGATGTATAATACATCGTGAGACATGATGATTAAAATGAAGTCGACATAAGCACATGCAATTCAAAAAGAAATTATTCCACCACCAGTTATCAAGTCGTCGATTTCTGCCCTCAAAGACCTCCGGCCCTCTTCCCCCCGTCTGCCCCCACTGGGGTACCCTTCCGGTTCCTCCTTCGCGGCCTCCATGACCACCGTGAATCCCAGGGCCTCAGTGACCGAGTCAGTTTTTGGCGGCGGGGTCAGACCACATCCAGAGGGTCTCCACGTCTTCGGTAAACTTTGCTTCCCAAGTTTTTGTTCGAGAATTCCCGGCAGAGAACGAATTCCTTCTTCTTGATGATGTTTTTGGTAGCGCTGTACGTCCGCAGGAATGATTTCCGGGAAATCGCGTCCCTCCAGCGTCGTTGCCCTTAATCCTGTGAGGCGTCTACAACGTCTTGTAGTCTCGTCCCTCACCGCAGTCGGCTGGACCGCGGATTGAAAGCCCGTCGGTGGCACCGCTTGTGGCCGTTGCTTGGCACCCAGGCAATACATGCAAGCCTTAGAGAGAAACACAGAAAAGTAGTAGATGATTAAAGCTTGTACGCGCTGCTCGAAGGCGAGTATTTTATGATCTGCTGCGATCATTATATCCGGTGTTTGGAGATGAAATCGGTATATCTAAAGCATCGAACGCAGATTAAAAATATCAAATGTGCCTGAGCACCACCGACTCATCCGGCGTCGCATGCTTCAGTTGCTAAATAAATATAACTTTAACATATGATGGGGAAGACGATGAAGTGCGAGAAAGTGGACGGCTTCTCATCGAATCCTGCCCTTATGCCAATTTACGCCGTGTTAACTTACAGTTACCATGCTATAATTTATACCAAAGCTTGCGCGAAGGTGCGGGGCATCGACCGGTACCCGTTTTGACCAAGAGGTACGTGATTTTTTCGATTTGCGAGCATTTTTTTCAGGTGGGGTGCGTACTTTTCGCTAAGCCTAACGTAGGCCTACCACAAGTATGGCCACCGGAAGCGACGGGCCCGGTCACCAGGTCCGAACCCGTCGACAAGTACGACCAGAATGGCGTCCGAAATGGGTGGCCACGTCGATGGCGGCCGCAAATAGGACAATAGCAAGAGAGGCAGGAGCGCCAGCCGCCGCAGACCGTCGCAGTCGAGGGAGAGAGCCGCTTGGTCCGACACAGTCAAGCCAAACATGGCAGAGAAGAGACAGCCACCGGCGCGAAAACGCCGCGAAGAAGATCGAAAAAAAAGAACGGGGGTGGTAGAAGCCCTGAGAGACGAGAACGAGAAGCTAAAGCGGAGGATCACCGAACAGGACGCAACCATTAAGGAAATCAACGAGAAGCTAACGACAATGATTGCAAAACAGCAGCAACAGCAGTATCAGCTGCCAAAGCCCGCACAAGAGAGGAAACAAGAAGAGATGACCGAGGACGAACCAGAGGTCGAGGTGGACCAGAGAACCACGAATGCGGCGGGACCGGCTCCCAAGAGGAGAGCCGAAGAGGGCGCCAAGGAACGAAAGATAACGAAGAGAATAAAAAAAACAGGGCGACGGACCCGACCATCTTGAGGAGACCAGCAAGGGATCCAACGAACGCCTCACCACGCTCGAGCAAGCGGTTCAGCAGATGACAACGAAGGAACAGAGCACGATCCAGAACATTAAAGCGCACATACAGGCACAACTGCAGGCGCACATGCAGGCACAAATGCGAAGTATGGAAGCAGAGTTCATCGCCAAACTGCAGCAATCATGGACGGGACAGCACGTACAGCAGCAACCACACCGCCAGTGAGAGACCTCTTGGTCTGGCACTGGAACTGCAATGGATTTACCGGTAAGAGAGCTGCTCTGCAGCAACAGTTGCAGCAACTATCGAGGAAACCAGGCGTCATAATGGTTCAAGAAACACACAGCGAAGAGACGCCGAGACTCAGCACTACCGGTTGCACGACAGCCCGCCGAGCGCAACGGACACGTCCAAGGGCAAGGGCAGAGGGGTCTGCACCTTCGTTGGGAAAGGACCAACTTCATGGAACACGAACTGATCGGTAGAAGCGCCATCGAACACTGCATGGTGGAAGTAATCACGGGCAGGAAGAGGAAGAAGACAACGTTCCTGGTGAACGTCTACAGCAATCCGTCTCACGGACAACAGAAGTTCAAGTTACTACTCCACAAGGCGAGTAGAGTCGCGTGGAGCAATACGCTCGTAGTGTGTGGAGACTTTAACGCTCAGAACCAAGACTGTGGCTACCAAAGAACGACGGTCAAGGGAGAGAGCTGATGCAAGATGCCACTGATGTGGAACTGAACCTAATCACGGATCCGACCTTTCCCACCAGGATCGGCACATCGGTTATGAAAGACACCATTACGGACCTTACCTTCGTAACAACCGACAGAGGATCGAGAGAAGCGGAATGGAGAAACACGGGCCAAGAAATGGGCAGCGATCACTACACCGTGGAGGTCGTCGTACCGCTCGAAGGATAAGGCAACACCGGCATAAGGAAGGATCGCATTACGGACCGGGATGCCTTTCGAACGGCACTACCCGCGATGCAACTGGACATTACGGACATCGAGCAATGGGCGGCTAACGTCGTTGAGATGACGGAAGGAGCCCCCAAAGAGGTGGAGACGGATGAACGGATAGACAAGATGGAAAGTCGGCTGGCCCACTTGATAGAAGCCAAGTAGTCTTAATAAAGGCGAGGTGGCAGAAGCAACGAACCGACCGATGTCTAAGGAAGAAGATCGCCGAGCTCAACAGGCAGATCGAGGCCCACTGCAAGGTGCTGTGCACCTAACGAGGCCTGCAACGAAGCCGATGCACACAGATACACAACGGCAAGACGTGGAACATGCTGCGGCACCCTCGACGACACCAAGACCAAGGGCAACTAACATAACAACCTGGCCAGGATCCTACACAGGACAATCTGCGAACACGGGGGGACGAGGTAAAGTGGCGCTTATTCGGCCAAGTACCTGGCCACCCCACGGAGAGACACTACGATTACCAAGGCAACGAGAACGAGACGCTAGATCGAGACATCGAGACGTGGGAAGTCAGAAGTTGCTCTGCAGGATATCAATAGCAGGTCCGCCGCGGGTCCCGACCGAGGGACCCAACAGAGCGCTCAAGAAGCTCAACGAAGCGGCCAACGAAATGCTCACGAACTTCTACAACAAGTGCTGGCGAAGAAGGAAGCTGATCCAAGCAATGGAAAGCAGCCAAGACGATTCTCATCCCCAAGCCTTGCAGGCCGCCCAACATAGAGGGATGTCAGGCTGATCTCACCCACTTCGTGCGTGGAAAGGTCCTCGAGCACATTCTCATGAACAGGTGGCAGCATGTTACCTGGAAGAATGCGGAGCTCTACCCAAATTCCATCATCAAATTTCGAAACAAGCTTGGGACGCAAGACGCCATGGTCTTACTGTAGAACGAGATCATCGATGATATGACGGGCACCAAGGACAACAAAGCCATACTCGGGCTGGACTTCCGCAGAGCACCTTTGATAAAGTGAGGCACTTCGGCTATTGTAGCTCAAGTATCCAGACTAAACATGGGCAGGAGGACATACGTGTACATCAAAGACTTCCTGACGGAACAGATCACCAAAATCTGCGCGGGAGACCTGCAGCTCGAAGTGAAGAAGCTGGGAGCGTCGGAACCCCGCAGGGCTCGGTATTCTCCCGTTACTTCAACCTCGTGATGATCGGGGTAGCCAACCGGCTGAAGAGTAGCGATAGTCCGGCACACTGTAATGAC